>ML293108.1:0-104469 GCA_005239495.1 Nicotiana undulata
TACTTCTCCATTTAAAAGTTATTGTATGCATGTTAATTTGAAAAAATGCCCATTTTTTAATTATTTTTTTAAATTTATTTTCTTTAAATATACGTAACAAAAGGAATAACAAATGACAAAAGACTCGTTCTCAGAAAAGACGGTAAAAACTTGTTGATCAAAGAAGAAGCAGCAAATTTGTTCTTAGATAAATATTATCCAAAAAAATTTGTTCAATCCTTTTAATTAATAAAAAAAGATCCTAAAAAAACTCTCAATCCTTGAACCAAAACAAACATGACCCTTCTTTTTCAGTATAAATACTCGGCAAACTTTCCATTCTTCTTCATTCCCCAGTTTCTTTCTCCGGGGATTAAAAAAAATACAAAAAAAAATAAGTATATAAATAGTATCTGTCAAAGCCCGATAGAGAAAAATGGAGTTATGGAACAAAAGCTCTTCTCGTTGGGCTTTGCCAGTTATCTTAGTTTGCTTCATTGTAGTTTTATTATCCAATAATGGCGTTTTAGCTTCCCACAAAGTATTTATCCACCTACAAGATACAAGTGCTGTAAATATCAAAACTGTCGGCAGAACTGGTTATCATTTTCAACCACCAAAGCATTGGATCAATGGTACGTATGTACGTGGGTTCTGTTCTTCTGCATGTAAAAGTGTATAGATCGATAACCACATTTCAGTTTTCACCTTTCATTTGTTACTTGATTATATATATATATATATATATATATATATATATATATATATTCCATATTTTAATTATTCATATATGTAAATTGTTTCAATTATCTTTACTAATCATTTTTTGTCATTATTTCTTTTCATGGTCTCTCTCGATGCCTTCAAACAAACGTACAATAGACCCTAATGGTGAGTCAATGATTTCTTTTTTAGCTTATTTAATTTTTACTATTCTATAAAATGTAACCACAAATTATTCCTAATTATAACTAATAATTTTCATGTTATTTCCAACAGCCCCAATGTATTTCAATGGATATTATCATCTATTCTACCAGTACAACCCAAATGGATCAGTATGGGGCAACATTGTATGGGCTCATTCAGTCTCAAAAGATTTAATCAATTGGATTAATTTAGAGCCTGCAATTTATCCATCCAAACCATTTGACAAATATGGAACATGGTCTGGTTCAGCAACTGTTCTTCCTGGTAACAAGCCCATTATTTTGTACACTGGAATAGTTGATGCCAATAAAACCCAAGTCCAAAATTACGCCGTCCCCGCCAACTTATCCGATCCATATCTTCGCGAATGGATCAAGCCCGATAACAACCCGTTAATCGTCCCCGATATCAGTATCAACAAGACCACATTTCGTGATCCGACAACAGCTTGGATGGGCAAAGATGGTCATTGGAGAATTATAATAGGAAGTTTGAGAAAAAAGAGAGGATTGGCAATAATGTATAGAAGTAAGGATTTTTTGAGATGGATTAAGGCTAAACATCCACTTCATTCAACTGCCAATACAGGAAATTGGGAATGTCCTGACTTTTTCCCTGTATCATTACAAGGTACAAATGGTTTAGATAAATATGGCGAAGATTCTAAGTACGTACTTAAAAATAGTATGGATCTTACTAGGTTTGAGTACTACACTGTTGGTACGTACGACTTAAAAAGGGACAGGTATACTCCAGATAACACTTCGGTCGATAGTTGGAAGGGATTGAGACTTGATTATGGAAATTTCTACGCATCTAAATCATTTTATGATCCTAGCAAGAATAGAAGAGTTACTTGGGGTTGGGCTAACGAATCGGATATTATGCCCGACGATGATATTAAAAAAGGATGGGCTGGAATTCAATTAATCCCACGCAAATTATGGCTTGACCCTAGTGGTAAACAATTGCTTCAATGGCCTGTTGAAGAATTAGAAACTCTAAGAAAACAAAAGGTGCAATTGAGCAATAAGAAGTTGAACAAAGGGGAGATGGTTGAAGTTCAAGGAATCACATCTGCACAGGTTAAACTTTTTTTCTACTTTTCTTAATCTAAATATTTTTTCCCCTTCTTAGAAATCTAAAAAGAATCCTTGTTTTCGGGAAAAAGAAATTCAAAAAAATGTGTTTGTCCATGAAGTTTTTGAAAAAAAATCGAAAATGATTTTTTCAAAAACCTAATTTTCAATAATAAAATTCTCTACTCACAAAACTACAACATTTTTTCATATGAAATGCACATCCAAATATAATTTCAAATTTCAAATACCATTTTTCAACTTAACTCCAAACACTATGTTTTTCTCAAAAATTACAATTTTTATGTTAGACGCCTATTTAATATAGTCGATCTAACTTGTTTGAAAATTACAGGCTGATGTTGAAGTGACATTCTCTTTTGCAAACTTGGACAAGGCAGAGCCATTTGATCCAAGTTGGGAAGACCTTTATGCCCAAGATGTTTGTGCAATTAAGGGTTCAAATGTTCAAGGTGGGCTTGGGCCATTTGGTCTTGCAACATTGGCTTCCCAAAATTTAGAAGAATACACACCTGTTTTCTTCAGAGTATTCAAAGCACAACAAAATTACAAAGTTCTCATGTGCTCTGATGCCACAAGGTATGTGTATTTTCTATATCTTAGCACAATTTTAGATATTTTGAAATTGACTAACCTCTTACCCATCAAGTTAGCAATGGGTTGTTGCGAATGCATCGGTTGTGGTTACCTGCCCCTAGGCGATAGACCTGACAAAATTGAAAGCATTAAATCATGCAACAATGTGTCAATACCTTCTCTCATTCTTTTTGAAATGAACAAAACTCAATTTATTCAATTTTGTTTATTTTTTACAGGTCAACTCTTAAGCATAATGAAACAATGTATAAACCATCATTTGCTGGATATGTGGATGTAGATTTAGCAAGCAAGAAATTGTCCCTCAGGAGCTTGGTAATCTTTCTTTCACAATTCAAAATAAATTTCCAATATATTCTCTCTGTTTAATTTAACTTTATTTGGTCATTTTTTGTATACAGATTGATAATTCGGTGGTGGAGAGTTTTGGTGCTGGTGGAAAAACGTGCATAACATCAAGAGTTTATCCAACATTGGCTATTGATGACAAGGCACATTTATTTGCCTTTAACAATGGCACAGAGCCAATTACAATTGAAACTCTAGATGCATGGAGTATGGGTAATGCTAAGATAGAATAAAAAAATTGGGAGAAAGAAACTATCATAAAAAGGGTAAAATATGAGAATTCGATGGACATAGGAGTTTGTCGCTAGATATGATTGTTACGACTCTATTGTGCCCGTCATCGAGATACCCCTCGGGGCCAAAAAAATGTAAATATCCTCTATTTTCAATTTATGAGAATAATATGTTATTGCTTTCAAAATAGTGATTCTTATCTTCTTCTGTTTTTTTTTTTTTTTGTTTAATTGCAATCTACCTAATTGATATACCATTTGACAAGAAAAATAGTTGTGTAAGCATTCAATTATGTTTGTTCCATCCAAAAAAAAATTATTTACAAAAAATTATATCTCCATATAACGTACAATATTTTTCTATCAAAATAAACATATCAAGGAAAACAATCTCCACTGAAAGAAGAGAATGACTTGTTCATAATGGTTTACAAATGCCTCTACTCGTTTTTTGTTAATACTCCACAAGCCGCATTGCATTTGCTCGAACTCGAAATAAACTTTCCTAATCTGGATTTTAAAGCTATTTTTAGATGCCCTCCCAATTTTTCCAACAATATTATAATATAACCCTCCAATTCTATTATACTCCTTGGCTAGAAAGCCTCACGAGTAGAGTTCGATATTTAAAGCACTTCCTTACATGTTTTAAAGCGTCGTATGTTGATGATTTTACACTAAAAAATACAAAAACAATGATTAAAATGATGTTTAAGGGCATCTGTAACTCTCCCCCATTTCTCCATAATACAGCCTTTTTTTGTCAAATGTGCCCCAATGCTCCACCATCTCTGCCCCCAAAATGGGGGATGATAGTGTGACTTCAAATTTGGAGTGACACTATTCATCTCCTTCATTACTATTCATCCTTACTTTATTATTATTTTTATTATTTAACTCTTTTAGTTTATCTCTTTATATATTCCTAATTATGTTTATGTAATATCTTTATAATATTAATTTTACATCTTAACTTTGGCGTATAATTTGGATAAATTATTTTCGTGCATACTTTTATTTTTATGTAAAATTATAAGTTAATTTTATTATAAGTTATAATTGTACAAAAAATATATAACCATCTCAAAAAATGAATGGTGCAAATATAAAATATTAGATGCTGCTAAAATTGAAAATACATCACAATTGGAGATACATGAAAATTAAAAATCACCGATTTGAGCAATTTTTAGCTCAACACAAAAAAATTAAGGATAAAGATGCTCATTTTGCATTTCGTAATGCATTAATAGATCATTTATGGGAGCATAGTAGAGGTGAAAGTTGAATATTTATGTAATATTTAACTTAATTTTACCATAATGTAATATATATTTAATTATCTTGTATCTCAATGATTTTACTTTTATTAAAATATCCGTTAATATATATAAGCTATAATATTTGCTTACAAATTATATTATTTATGGTATAAAATAATTTTTTATTAATTATATGTGATGAATATGTTAAAAAAAAAGATAGTATTTCTTTAATAGAAATAAGAAAATAAAATTTAAATAATAAATAATAATATAATATTGAAGAGAAAAATATAAAATAAAAATATTCTTTTTTGGAGTAAAAAATTGAGTAATGATTGTAGTAACTTTACTCCATTTTGGAGAAGAAAATGAAGGCAAGGGTTGAAGACGGCCTAAGGTAAAATATATTTCGTGAAAAATATTTTCTTACATCTTGAATGCACCCAAAAGAGTAAAAAGAACACAAATATTCAAGAATATATGATCAACTAACAATTATAGACTTGTCTCTTTGAGAGTCATGAAATACACTATATTCTAGTACGTATGCTTATACAGTTTCAAGAAAAAATTTAGTCACACATCTTATGCTTTAACACAGAAACATTTATTGAACAATAAAGAGTCACTGAAACCTTCAAGTTTTTACAACTTTGGGATATTAATTATGTTGACTTGGACCACCTTTTCTTATTTCCAATGAAAAACAATAGACCTCGAATTTTTGCCCTTTTTTTTGTAGATATTAGTTTCATAGTAGCAGTTACTAGGTAAGTTACAAATCAAAAAAGTTGAAAAAGTATGCCAACCAAGGAAATCATCTTCTCAAAGTAGTTTGTTGAAATATGGTAAAACTTTCATTATTCTTTACACTAATTCAAAAAAAAATTATTTTTTAATAATTCCCTCATCATGACAGAGGAGTCATGGCATGACTCAAACCTCTATATATATATATATATCAAAATCATAATTACACGAAGGAAGACAATCGTCGAGTCAAATTCGACTATAACATTTGTTAGGCACATTGTAATATATACTTTGATGCCTCGCCTCATAGCTTTAGCTTCCGCAATATTGCAACTACAATCTCCATAGAATTCTGCAAAAGCATCAACCAACACACCATTGTGATCTCTGATAAGACCACCACCACCTGTTGAGCCTGAATTACCCTTGATGCAACTATCAATATTGAGTTTAAACCAGTTTGTTGGAGCTTTATGCCAATAAACGATCTGACAGTGGATAGCAGGGGAGAGCTTCTCAATTTTACTGTAAGTATCATGCCACATGTTTGTCAATTGCAAATCAGGGAAACTCGTATGGATAAGCATATTTATCATCTTGATCACTTGCTGGATGATGAAGCGATGTGACATGTGCTTTTCGTCAAACCTAGCCGTACATCTGTTCTTCCAAATTTGCCAGCATATGATTGAAGGAAGGAATTGAAGTACTGCCTTATGGACTTTATTTTTTGGCTTAGTCAACCACCACCTCATAACTCTCTGTCTTACCTGGCCTTGGACCAACCTGATACCACAAGAACTACAGAAGAAAGACCATACTAAGTTGGCAATATAACTTTCACTGAGGAGGTGGTCAATGGATTCCTCATAGTGGTCAATGAAGAAACAGTTACATATGGAGGCAATATTTACCCCCATATCGTTTAATAGCAACATCAGTTTCCACCTTATCCAACAGGACTCTCGACATAAAAAAGGAGACTTTAAAAGGAAGCTTTTTATGCCAAATATGTAACGACCCGGTCGTTCGTTCTGAGAGTTATAGCCACATTTTCCCCAGCTATGCTTATTTATGTGTTTTTCAACTGTGTTGAGTTGTATAGAGTTGGTAGGTTTGGGTTAGGAGTAGTTTTGGAGTGAAATGAACACTTAGTCTCTTAGTTAGAAAGCTAAGTTAGAAAAGTCAACCGGAAGTTGACTTATGAGTAAACGAATTCGGATTTAGAATTTTATGATTTGGTTAGCTTCGTTGGGTGATTTTAGGCTTAGGAGTGTGTCCTGAATGTAATTTGGAGGTCCGTGGTAGAATTAGGCTTGAATTAGCAAAAGTTGGAAATTTGGCGTTTTGGTCGACAATGAAAAATTATATATTGGGATCGGAATGGAATTACAGAAGTTGGAGTATGTTAGTAGTGTCATTTTTGATATGTTTGCAAAATTTGGGTCATTCGGACTTGGTTTGATAGGTTTCAGCGTCGTTGAAGAATTTTGGAAGTTTAGAAGTTCTTAGGCTTGAATTCGAGGTTGATTTGGTGTTTTGGTGTTGTTTTGGATGCTCCGGAGGTTCGTCTAAGTTCGGGTAGTGATATATGACTTGTTGTAATTATTGGTTGAGGTACCGAGGGCCTTGGGTGAGTTTCGGATAGGTTTGGGTTGTGTTGCACTCTTTTTTCTTATGTTTCGACGTCGTTTCTTCAAACATAAATGATATCATATTGAACAAATAAGCTCCGATTTCTTTTTTGATTGAAGCATTTGATCCGTATCATAATTACGGACCCGTAGCAAAAAAAATCGTCGAATTTGGACATCGTATGAGAATTTATTGTCATTTTACTAAGAATTAAGTTACCAGATTTTTCAGATTAATTACGAAATTGCTACTGAATTCATAATTAAAAATGAGCACTATTTACAAATATTGAAACCAATATATCTCCTTCATTATAAAGTCAAATTGAGCGATTCAAACGTCTAACTTGACTAGAATTTCAGAAGGAAACAATTGGAGGCATAAAAGGTGAGTTTCGGGATTGTTTGGCATGAGAAACGAGGTAGAATAGCTTGCAGAAAAATATATAAAACAAGGGTTTGTTCATTCGGTCATATTTTGAGTTGGGGAGCTCGGATTTGGGCGATTTTCACCATATGGATTGGGGTAAGTGTTCTCTACTTGGTTTTGATTATATTTCATGAATCCATCTTTATTTTTGGAATATGATTGATGATTTCAAAGTGAAATTGAGGGAGTTAGGGCTTGAGTTTTGGAGAGTTTGAGGGGAGGATTTGAGGGACCAAACGGAGTCGGATTTAGACGAATTTTATATGGTTAGACTTGGTATAGAACGAGGTTTCTAATTCTGCCATTGTTGATTGATTTCGAGACGTGGGGCTAGGGGCTGATTTTTGGCCTATTTATATAGTTTTAATTGTGGAATTCAATTTTTTAGACTATGTTGATAGTAGTATTGTGATTATGGTTAGGTTTGGAGCTTTTGGAGACCCCCAGAGACGAGGGCATCCTAGAGTAGGATTTTATGATGTTAAGGTAAGTAACAGTTTTAACTCTGGCCTTGAGGGTATAAACCTGGAGAATTTGATATCATCTGATTGTTTGGAGGTGATACTCACGCTAGGTGATGGGCGTGTGGGTGTATACCTCGAGGGATTGAGATTTGGTCCGTCTCGTGAGGCTGTGAGGCCTAATAACCATTATATGTGTTTATGCATTTACTTGTTGATGAACTTATCTGCCTTCACGTTAGAGGTCATGTTTAGGCTTCATTCATGCTCACGTTATTTGTACTCAGTCATAGAAATTATTGTACATATTTACCTTAGTTCAATTATTTTGTTGATATGTTGTGATACTTGAAGTAGGTTGTGTCCCCTTATTGGTGGTGCATTGTAAGGCTGGAGAGGTACATGACTGAGTGAGGCCGAGGGTCTGGTTGTGAGGATATTAATACCATAGCACGTGAGTTTTCCGCATAGCACGTGGGCTGACCGTGCGGGTCCAGGTATTGATACCATAGCACGTGAGTTGTTCGCGTAGCACGTGAGCTGACTGTGCGGATCCAAGTATTGATATTATGGCATGTGAGTTGTCCGTGCTTAGCGCTTGGGTTTTGGGAGCCCCTACGGAAACTATACACACCCCAGTGAGCGCAGAGTGTTGAGTGTATTGAGTGTTGAGTGTTGAGTGTGAGTGATGAGTGATGGAGTGACATTGCTCTAAGGTTGAATTTACTTTTGTTGTTGCTACATTTATCTGTTATTTGTGGCATTTATTGAGTTATGTAATTTACATGTTTATTCCTATTATTCTTAAATTGTGAAAATAAATAATTGGACTGTTTTGCTTAGCTCGTCACTACTGGTCAGTTCCTTAGTTATTTCTGTTACTACTGAGTCGGTTGTACTCATACTACACCTTGCACTTTATGTGCAGATCCATGTGAGTTCGAGTGCGGCGATCATTGAGTTCAGGCCCGCTATCTTTGGAGATTGCAAGGTAGCTTCTAGCGTCCGCAGGACCTTGTTACTCCTTTATCATTCTTCTTTTTGGACTGTATTGACAGTTAGACAGTTAGACAATTATATATCTTAGTTTATAGATTTAGACGCCCATGACTTAGTGACCCGATGTTTGGGACTTATTTCTGTATTTTATATTATTTATATTTAGAGTTGGTTTAGTTTATCATGAATTAAATTATTGGAAATGTTTTATTAAATTCTTATAATCAAATTAGTAGTAATATTTTGGAAATAGGCTTTCCTTGTAACACGATAGGCGTCATCACTATCATGGTTAGATTTTGGGTCGTGATAAGTAATATGTGTAAGAGTAGTTCCTCTCTTAGATCTCAGTGTGTGCCATGCAGATTTACAAGAAAATTCCCGTGAAGGATCTGGGGTCTAAATGGGTTTGTCTTCTCTATTATTGTTGAAAGGGATGGTTTTGATGGTATTGAATACGTGCAAAGGGAGAATTTTCATCAATTTACTCTGATTCCAATTATCGTGAAGGTAGAACTCCTTTACCATAATTCTTTTAGAAGTCCTACTATTTTGAACCAGATGAGCTAGAGGTCCAAAGTCGGTCCAAGAGTCCCACCAGAATGATATTTCCCCCCTTCCAAGCCTCCATGAAATATAAGGTTCCACTTTGTCTTTTATGTCCATCATTCTTCTCCAAGTATGAGATTGGCCGAGAACTTTCTTTCTTGCAACATGATGGAACCTTTTACAATACTTAGCTTCGAGAAAGTCTTTAAGAAGAGAATTTTGAGTTCTGAATTTCCACCATAACTTAGCAGAGAAGGCATCACAAATGTCTGTGAGAGATCTGAAGCCAACTCCCCCTCCCTCTATTGGAAAACACATGTCTTTCCAAGCAATCCAGTGCTTCTTTTTCTTGTTACCATCGATACCCCGGAATAAGTTGGAGATGATCTTCTCAATCTGGTAGAAAGTTGTCTTAGGCGGGTGAACTGCTGAAAGGATATGGAGTGGGATAGCCTGCAAAACAGATTTGATAAGAACAGCTTTGCCACCATAGGATAGAAATTTACCTTGCCAGCCTTGGAGTCTTTTTGCTATGTTAGCCACCATGTTGTTGAAGTAAACGACTTTTTTTCTCCCTATGTAGATAGGACATCCTAAATATTGCATTGGAAACTTGCAATGCTTGAAACCGATGATTTGCATGATTTGGTTGATTCTTGGATCATCATTTTGAAGTTGACATAGAAACCAGATTTAGACTTATTTACTTATTGTCCTGAGATCTTTTCATAGGTCTCCATCGTGTCCATCATCATCTTCAAGGATTCCGGTTCAGCTGAGGAAAACAAAATTGTATCATCAGCATAGAATAGGTGAGATATAATATGACTACAATTATCTATCGAAAATGGGATAAAATCGTGATAGTTTAAAAATTCCATTAATCTCGATAGAAGTTCAGCCCCAATAAGAAAGAGAGAGGGAGATAGAGGATCCCCTTATCTTAAACCCCTAGTAAAATTGAAAAACCCATGTCTACTTCCATTGATATTTACAGAGTACCAGACATTAGAAATAAGTCTTCCGATAATATCAATCCAGGTTTCATTGAACCCAAAGTGCCTCATAATATTGCACAAGTATTCCCATGATACTCTGTCATACGCTTTAGTCATGTCGATTTTTAAAACCACATTCCCATGTATGGAGGGATTTGTAATATTATGGACCATATCTTGAGTCATCATGATATTTTCAGTGATGGATCTCCCCTTGATGAAACCTGTTTGATAAGGAGAGATCAGCTTGTTCATGAGGGGGCTTAGCCTTTGGTTCATTAGGCTAGAGATAATCTTGCAGGAGAAGTTTCTACGGCTAATATGCCTTAATTCATTGAAAGCTTGAGAGTTGTCCACTTTAGGAATGAGGATCAGGCAGGTGTGAGTAATTGCCTTTGGAATTTGGTTACCTGCAAAGAAATCAAAACCCATTAGTAATAGGTCCTCCTTAATAATGTCACAGCATGACTAATAAAATTTCCCTGAGAGCCAATCTGGTCCGGGTGCACTGGATGGGCTCAAGGAGAATACAATTGCTTTCAATTCCTCCATCGTAAGATTAGCTGTGAGATCTGCATTGTCTATTTCATTGATTAATTTAGGAATACAATTAAGAATAGAGAAATTAGAGTCAGTATATTCTCTAGTAAATTGGTTATGAAAAAGGGATATAGCTTCATTGGCAATATGATCATCTCATTCAATCCAATTATCCTCATTAAGTCTAATCTTCTTGATAGTCAACCTCTTCCTCTTGCCCTTGACAATGGAGTGAATGAATTTAGAATTAACTTCCCCCTCCACAAACCATTTGATATATAGACTCTTCGTTTTTATAGGCCTTGATAAGGAGAGCATTAATACGGTTAAGCTCGGCTCTATTGCTCATTGTTGTTTGTAATGATCTTATGCTCCAGTTACTCCACCTTCTTCTCCAGATCTTTGACATTGTCAAAAATATTTCCAATAGATGTCTTAGACCAATGGGATAGGCACTTGCAAGTATTTTTAAGTTTCAGATGAAATTTCCACATAGGGGAGCCGTGAACCTCTGTATCACATGCTTGTTTTACCACCTCTTTAAAACCTTCTTCGTTAGCCCAAAAGTCTAAGCATCTGAAATATTTGGTAGCGGGTTGGGATGTGTTCTTAGCAATGGTGAGGAGGGGGGAATGGTCGGATCATGTTCTGATCAAGTGATTCACACTAGTAGAATCATAATTGTTCATCCAATCTTGGTTCACCAACACCCTATCAAGCCTTTTCCAAACTCTTTTGTTAGGAGCCCACCCATTGCACCATGTGAATTGTGAGCCTAAGAAGCCCAGGTCAATAAGATCACAGTCCATGATAAACTATACATAGGCATGCTCTTGGAAATTCGATGAAGGTTACCACCCTGTTTTTCACTTGGATCAATAATACAGTTAAAGTCACCTGCAATATACCAAGGTAGATAGTAGTTCTGAGAGATATCCCTTAGGTTATTCCAAAGTTCTCTCAAAACAGCCTCACATTTTGCATAAACTGAAGTAACCAGGATGTTTGATCCCATCCATTCGATGATACAAGTAACCTGCTGATCAGACTCCTCCACCACATTACAATTCAACTCATTACTCCAGAAGATCCATATTTGGCTATTGACATTGGCATAAGCATTACCATAGCCCAGTATAGTCCTGAACTTGGCCAGTTGGTCCGCTTTGTGAAAAGGTTCACTAATAGCAATAAAAGGAAGATTTTGAAGTCGGATAATTTGCTTAAGTCTATCAAGAGCACCACTAGAACTGATGCTTCTAATATTCCAGTATAGGGACTTAAACATCATAATCAAATGGAGAGGTTTTGCTCCTGTAGTATAACCACAGCTTGTTGATAGGTGAATCTACCACCTCTTCCTCTTGAGTTGTGCGTGCCTTTGAAAGCATTACTTTTGCCTCTTCCTCTACCTCTAGGAGATAAGTGATTTCTTTCCACAATTTTATCCATTTCCGAGCTTACATTTACCTCCACTTGAGCATTAGAGTTGAAGGTTTCAATAAGTTGGGCAGCATGTTCATCAGTAGAGTGGTTTATAGGTTGGTCTTCATTCTGAAAACTTTCACTATCTACACTTTCAAACTCATCAGATTCTTTAGTGCTCATTTCATCCTCATAGTCACCATCTTTTGTGCTATCCTCTTCCCCATCATCCTCGAAAGAAGATTCTGCCATGTGAGTATTGTTAGTAGTGTACATATCTTCACTCTCTTTATCCTCTTCCAAGTTGGTACCACTTATAAGCTTCAGATATGTGTTATGCACTCTTACTTGATCAATTAATTGATTATTCTTGGTGTTGTTGGCTTCTGTGTCCTTTCAACTGTTGGCTTCTTCATTAGTGTGTTTGGTAGTGTCCTTATCATTAGTGAAATTCCTCTGGAAAGAGTGTCTAATGTTTTGCTCATTATCGAGGAGAGTAGTGTTATCTTCCTTGTTGCTGGTCTTCTGCTCCAAGGATTTGTGTATTGTGTCTGCCTTTTTGTTACTTGGTTGGCCTTCTTCCAGAAAAGTGTTTTGGACTTGGATTTCATTGTTGTTGATGTTTTGATTCTTTTTTCTATCTTTGGACCTCTTCTTCTTGCTGATATTTTGTCAAAACTTGTAGTTGTTGTTGCAAATGGTTTCCTCTTCCAGTTTGTTTTTCCCTTTACGTTGCACATCTTCCATCATGTGAATCTTCTGCACCTCGGTTGGTTCCTTGATAACAAAGTCAGCCCTTGTCTTAGCTCTTTGATCTTGGTTTGCTGCTTGGTAGTTTTGGGGTTGAATTTCATTTAATCTCTGCTCTTTATGGTTGTGATCATCGGGCTTGTTGGGCATTTTCATTTGTATGTTGTCCTGAAATCTTACTTTGACAACCTTCTTTGAAACCGTTTGGGAACCATCATCCTTTGGCTTATCTATTTTTTGTTCATTCTCCTTATAGAGTCGAGCTTCTTTCTGTGCCTTAATCCTTTCGTCGATCTTATTTCTGCACTGGCTCTCATAGTGACCTTACATTGCAGTACACAACATAGTAGCTTGGAACTTTTTCATATTCAATGTCAGGCCACTTTATATCATCAGAACCGTCGAGTCTTTTATAACCTAGCCATATTTGATTGAGTCTAGGCTTTAGGAGGTCAATTTCAACTTTAACTTTTGTAACGTTGCCTCTAGACTTAGAGTATGTTGCCATGTCCCGAGCCACGACCACACCTACATCTTGGACGAGTCTGGATAAAATATTCCATTTAAACAGGTGCCAGGGGAGTTGGTGAATTAGGATCCAAACAGGGACATTGGATGTTTCCTCATCAGGTTTGAAATACGGAGTCCATTTGAGGATTTTCATAGGGGTATCGTCAATGTCAATATAATCCTTCGCGAAGACATGGTTGTAATCCACTTCTTTAGCGAAGTCGAGGTAAACATGTTTAGGATCAAGATAAGCTATCTTGAAGAGGCAGTGAGTTGGAATTGTCTAATAAAGGTCTTCCTAATTTCCTCCATGGTTGATTTACCTTGATAGAACTTACCGATGATTGTGAAACTGCACTCTTTAGCTAAGTTATTGAAAAAGCCCTCTACTTTGAAGAGGGCAGTCGTTTACCAAGGTGCGTGTGGTTGGTTTGGACAGAGGCAGCAAAGGTTGTTTCGACACTAGTTGCTTGCTTTTGTTGGAATTACTCCCTTAGGTAAATTCATTCGATTGTATAGGAAATTTAGTTTCAGGTATTTGTTTGCTATTCGATTGTTGTTGATTTTTCGGCGGTAGCTCGGCCTGTGTCAATGAGGAAATTAGACTTTTGGTCAGGTGGCCGGATGAGGTCTGCAGCAGCGTTTTTCATTTAGAGAAAAGGGAGAGATTTTTAGAAAGACAAATTTTTTTTACAGCCTCCAAATTTTATTGGTGACAGTAATTCAAATCTCCTGGCGCCCATGTCAGGAGATTAGTGTTTATTAGTGACACTACTCAAATTTAAATCCGCGATGACAAATCTAGAAAAGATACATTTACAATTAAGGAGTGATTTACACAACTAAATAATGTTCCAATGAATGCATAAAGGTAGTAGCTGAAAAAGCAAATGGTTTTATACATCAAAAAGATCATCCTCCATTGCAAGTTCAGGTCTTGTTGCTGATGAAACTGACCACCACTTACACTAACCTCCAACAACCATTCAAACAAAAGCTTCCAGCTCTTGTTGCTAATATAACTCTTCTACAGACAGGGTGTCGGACACCACCTCTCTATCTCACACAAGGCAGAGGGTATGGTCTAAGTACACTTCACCCTCCCAAAACTCCATATGCGAGATCAAAGCAGAAGTAAGCTTTGAATAGCATCTCCCAAAAACACACATTACCAGAGCTGTATAGGAAAGTAAAGTAATGAAAAACATCAAAGCCTGTTGAATGAAATTTGGCAAGTCCGTATATCAATAAGCCTCAGAAGTTTAGCCCATAGAACCATAATTAATTAAAAGTCTAATGGTCTCATCATTCGTATAAATTGAGAAACTTCATGCACTATAAGAATATGCCATACAAAGTAAAATAGGAGGTAGTTCGTAAAGGCAAGTCAGACAAAAAATATATGCCTCGATGTTAAGCTCATAGAGGAATACACCCCTCGCACATCTAATTTTTTTCATCATTCTTGCCATAACAAAAGAGTAGATTTGCCAATAAAGCCTGCATCTACTAGAACAATCCTAAGTACCTATATGTCACACTACAGCAAGCAAATTGAAACAGTGGAGTAATACATAAAAGCAAGTCAGACAAAATATGCCTTGATGTTACGCTCATAGAGGAATACACCCCTCGCACATCTAATTTTTTTTCATCATTCTTGCCATAACAAATGAGTAGATTTACCAATAAAGCCTGCATCTACTAGAGCAATCCTAAGTGCCTATATGTCACATTGAAAGAGTGGAGTAATCCATAAAGGCAAGTCAGACAAAAATATATGCCTCAATGTTAAGCTCATAGAGGAATACACCCCTCGCACATCTAATTTTTTTTCATCATTCTAGCCATAATAAAAGAGTAGATTTGCCAATAAAGCTTGCAGTAAAATGTACACCCACTCTACCCACATTTACTGAAGCAATCCGAAGTATCTTTGATTCTATAATCCCACAATATGGCAAAATATACCCTATAAGTCATACTATGTCACATAAATTGAAACAAAGCAGTAATCCATAAGCAAGTCAGAATATCAATAAGCCTCGATGTTAAGCTCACAGAGGAATTCACCCCTCAAACATCTAATTTTTTTCATCATTCTTGCCATAAATAAAGAGTAAAGTCATCAAAAAGGCATGCAATAAAATGCTATGTTGTTCGAACCCTTCAAAAATTCCACTGGACATGTATCACATCCTCCAAAAGAATCAGAATATAAGGAAAACCAAATACTCAAGCAAGTCAGAATATCAATAAGCCTCGATGTTAAGCTCAAAGAGGAATTCAACTCTCGCACATCTAATTTTTTTCATCAGTCTTGCATTAACAAAGAAAATATTAACTAACAAAACTTGCAATAGAATGTGCCCACATCCATCTACTCGAGCAACCCAAAGTATATTGCATTCTACAATCTAACAATTCGGCAAAGATACATCATATAAATCATACTATATAAAGTACAGGGAGAATAAAGTTCACAAAAGGCAAGTCAGAATATCAATAAGCCTCGATGTTAAGCTCCCGAAGGAATTCACCTCTCGCACATCTAATTTTTTACATCATTCTTGCCAAATCAAAAGGTAAATATTCTAATAAAACTTAAAATATAATGTACACCCCGCCTTAACTAGAGCCATTAAAAGTTGACTTTGGTTCTATATTCCCATATGGGAAAGATAGAACCAAAAAGGGAAATGACCCAAAAATAATTAGGCGAAGGCAAAAGGAGATTCCTGTAGGAAAACCCTACAGAAAATCTCCAACATATACCACACCCTTAATAAGTACAAGTACATTAAAAAGGGATGTGTGTATATACAGTTAATTTAGCGCAGCTATGACTCAAAACGCTTCCATGGTGCATAATGGAAGGCGATCTTAAGGGCTGCGCAAAATATTAATTTAATCCACAACAAACATTATATTCCTAAAATGCTATTTCTCAAAAAATATATTTTAAAAGGTAGAATTTATCCATCAAAGAACTTTGTATCAGCAAATTTTTACCAATTTTATTATAAAAACACCAAATTTAACTGTTTGTAGTTTAAACAAACAATTTCTAATATATCAATGCTAATAATTAATCTACAATATAAGGTGCAAAATAATAAACCAGTTTTCTTTTCAACAAGTGATGTGAAAATACTTCCCCTAAGCTGAGGGTCTATCGAAAACAGCCTTTATACTACGTAAACACTACCCTCTCTAGACCCGACACCCTCTTCAGCACTTGACAGCCAGGAGAGAAAATAATACATAGCTTCTCCTCAGCATATAAACATCTAATTAAATACAATTAAAGAGTAGAAAACAAAAAAAAACATCACTAAACATAATTAATATCGAAGTCTCATAGTTAAGAAACAAAGTTTAAAATTTACCAGTCATGATAATCAACTGCAACAAAAGAAAACACAGCTGACTAAGTTGAGAATGGCAATAACTGTAAGGGTACTTATAACACCCCCTGTAGCATACAAATTGCTATGGGTAATCAAATAAAAAAAAGTAAGGCACCCATTATTCATAAGAATTAAAGAAAAACAAAGGGCAGAGAGCAAATTGGACAACATGAAAATTAAAGAAATATAGAAGAAGCTCACTTTGGTTTAGTAACAAATAAGAAGGTCACTTCGGCTATAAGAATTGTTCAGTGGAAAATGGATTATTTATAGAATCGCCATATTTAGGGTTTTTGAAGAGCATTAATGGGCCAAAACTACATACTGAATTCCTAGGCCTAACTACTGGTGAATGAAGTTGGTTGGGCCGAAAAGCTATTTACACTAGGCCCATGATGAAGTTTCATTTCTTGAGCAAACCGAAGTTTTTTTAAAGTCAAAATACCTTAACACCCCTTAAATTTGACATAGATACTAGTTGCAGCCTTAAATTGTTTGTGGTCTTTATTACCCCCTCAATTTGGCCTTGTGAGAGCCATTACCCTGGACGCTGATGTGTTAAAGATTGTGGTTGCACTCGTCTGTCACGTGGATTTTTCTATATATGTGGAATTTTTTTTAGAATTAAAATAAAAAATATTATTTTTAACCAAATAAAAATATTTAGCCTAAATAATGTAGTTCTATCCAATATTTATTATAAATTGTATTCGAAAAAAATTATCCAAAAAAGTAACATACTTAAAAAGGTAAAAATATATTTTATTTCAAAAAAAAAAGATGCCACAGATATAGAAAAATCCACGCGATAGGCGCACCAACACTCTTTGCCACATCAGCGTCCAAAGGGTAATGGCTCTCAAAAAGCCAAGTTGAGGAGGGTAATGAAGACCACAAATAGTTTAAGCATGTAACTAATATCTATATCAAATTTAAGGGGATGTTAAGGTATTTTGCCTAAATAATGATGGTAATCCACATAGCTTGCGCACACTTGAATTAATGCAAGGTTATTTGCTCACTACTATAGGTATCAAAAAACTAATCACATATTAGTACTTTTTTATTGTATTGTGATTTGAACTATATTTTTCAAGGTTTGCATTTATTGATCGTCGCAAAGACTGAAATATTGTTTCAATTTGTAGCATCACACCATCCACACGGGTGTACTATACATCATAAGCGAAGTTGATATTTGAAGTTTATTGGTTTGAGATTTTTTAGTCTTTTTAAATTACTAATTTTTAAGGCAGTGAATCGTGAATGTGAGCGCGCTCGCGAATAGAAAAGGAAGAACTGGGGGATCCACAAGCTTGTTCTTTGCGATCGCGTGGATATGTTTGCTATCATGTACGTCAGAGTTAATTGTTGATCGCATTCGTGACCTAGTTTGTGCAATTCGCGTAAAAGGATTTAGGTTGCTGCAAATTTTGTTCTTCGCAATCGCAAAGAAAATTTCGCGATCATGATGTGTAATCCCTGGGAATAATATAAGTTTCAAAAAACAAGGAATTGAGTTATATTTCACAATTTAATTTTGGAAGCTCGAATTGAGGCGATTCTTGGAGGAATTTTCAAGGGAGTAATTGGGGTAAGTGATTCTAACTCGGATTTTGTTAAATTACGTGAATATATCATTGTTTTCATCATTTAATTAGTGTTTTGAGTTGAAAAAATGAGAAAAATTGTAGAAAAATCATAGGCTTTAATTTGAGGATTTGAAGGTCGAGCTGTGATCGAATTTGAGTAATTTTTTTATGGTTGGATTAGTGGTTGAATGGGTGTTCGGATTTTATTAATTTGTCGGATTCCGATACGTGGTCCCTGGATTGCCTTTTTGAGTTGACTTTTTGACTTTTGTTAAAGAATTTATCTTTTTTATGTGGAATTGATTCTTATAGCTTGAGTTGATTGTATTGAGTTATTTGTGGCTATATTCGAGTAGTTTGGAGACCGATTCGCCAGGAAAGGGCTTGTTCGAGTAGAGATTTATGCGGTTTGAGGTAAGTAACACTGCTAAACTTAGTTTTGAGGGTATATATCCCTGAATTTCATGTTATGTGATCGGTATTTAAGTAACGCATATGCTAGGTGACGGGCTTGTGGGCGTACAACGTAAAATTGCGACTTAGTCGATTTCGTGGAAGTGTGCAATCATCTTATCTGAATATTATTAGTGTACTCTATGTGTTAGAGAATTTGAGATGTGATGTATGTTAGAAATTTGATTTAGACTATGTACTGGTACTATTGGGATCCCCGGAGATCGTTCTTTTGTCATTGAGTTATTTGTTTAATTTGCAGTTGTGTACTCAGTCACATTCATCATTGCATATCATATCTCAATCCATGTATCATTTATTATCACATCATGTATTATTGATTTGGTCTGCTTGGCATGAGTTTTGTGAGCCGAAAGACGGGAGAAATTGATTTTCACGACCCAAATTCCCAATCCACGGGATCGTGATAGCGTCTAAGACCACACTTGCTAGGCAAGCCAATGTTAGAACTTATTTAATTATTTTTTATTGAAGTTTACTTATTCATAACATAACAATTTAAAAATAAATTGAATCTAATACTTTCCGATAAATAGTTTCATGAATAATAATAATAATGAATGAATAAGCTGAACCGCGAATTAAATATATATCCATAAAATTACCCTTGGATCTGGTGTCACAATTCACGAACTACTAAAGAATGCTACAAATAATTGGCTGAAAAAAATATGTATATGTTTTGAAAGAAATAAAACAATGTCTAAGTAGTAAAGGGAAGACTCTAGGAATCTGCGGACACCAGCAGATCTACCTCGTGTCTCCGTGTAGATGATGTCAGCTACTACTATCTCCTAATTATGATCGGTACATGGATCTGCACAAAAGTGCAGAGCGTAGTATCAGTATAGTCGACCCCATGTACTGAGTAAGTGTCGAGCCTAACCTCAACGAAGTAGTGACGAGGCTACGGCGAGGCAATTATAACATAACCTGTGACAATATATGATAAAGCAAGAAAGAAATTCCAAACTAAACAAAACAATAAACCATAGCTATGAATAAAATAACTCAACCGCCTTTTTACAGGTCTCAGCTATAACCAATTCTCACATAAATTTCTAGATTTCCGGATTCACTTTAAAATAACTGTAAGTGCATAATATGAAAAATAGTAAAGTGAAACAGTAAGTTTTCAAATCTTTGAGTTTAAAAACCAGCAAATTATAAGTGTCCTCCCTTATCGCTCCTTGTTGCGGCGCGCAACCCGCTCCCACTTGTCCACCTTGTTTCTCCTGTTCTGGCGTGTAACCCGATCCCACCTGTCCACATGTATCACTCGTTGTTGCGGTGTGCAACTCACTCCCACCAGACATATCATATCACTTTATTTATGAAAATTTTCACAATTCAGGTCAAAGCCTTTCACAATATTTTTGTCTCAACAATTGTAAACAGAAAACCGTACAACTGATAACAACAACAACAACAACAACAACCCAGTATAATCCCACAAGTGGGATCTGGGGAGGGTAGTGTGTACGCATACCTTACCCCTACCCTAGGGTAGAGAGGTTGTTTCAAATAGACTAAAAGAGTGATACAACAAGAGGACTTCCCAGGGGGTCACCCATCCTAGTACCACTCTCGCCCAAGCACGCTTAACTTCGGAGTTCTGATGGGATCTGGTGCGTTAGTGCTGGTATGAAACCAACCGGAATATATATAAATATCGTAACTCTGTCATCCAGCTCAATTCTTATGTATCACAATAAAATCAAGGAATCAACCATCACTTCTAAAATACTTGAAACAATACAACAAGTTGACGAAATCAAGTAGACATGTAAACATCAAAGATCATAAAACAATTAAGCCAGGGATCAATTAAATTGGAAACGGGGAAGGGATCATGTTCAACACATAAATTGGTGGCGCATAGGTACTCACCTCACATCTACACCACACACATGCAAATTCACATAGCATTTAAGTTGGGGATTCCTATTTTCCCAAGTCAAGGTTAAATGAAACACTTACCTCAATTTCACAAGCAAATCATAGCTATAGCTTAGCTTTTCCTTTAGAATTTGCTTCTAATCCGCTCGAATCTATTCACAATTGATTCAATATCATCAATTATTGCTTAAAGGAATTAACTTTAATGAAAAACTATGATTTCCTATGTTTTCTTATCAAAATACAAAAATTGACCCTAGGTCTGCTTGGTATAAACTC
Source organism: Nicotiana undulata (assembly GCA_005239495.1). Lineage (NCBI taxonomy): Eukaryota > Viridiplantae > Streptophyta > Magnoliopsida > Solanales > Solanaceae > Nicotiana > Nicotiana undulata. The sequence goes on from ML293108.1 coordinate 21,156, forward strand.
GAAGTTCGGACCAAAACCCGTTTACCCAATCTCCCCCGAGCCCGCATATATAATTGGTTTTGGAATCCGACCTCAATTCGAGGTCTAAATCCCCAAATTTTGAAATTCCTAAGTTCTACCCAAAACCCTCATTTTTTACCATGAAAACTCTAGATTTTAGGTTGAAATCTTGTTAAAAGTAGTTAAGAGTTGAAAGCAGTTAGTTAGAGATCACTTACCAATGGTTTGGAGAAGTTTAGGTCTTAGAAAAATCGTTTATGGGGGTTTATGGTTGGAGAGAATTGAAAAAAAGGTGAAAACCCGTCTAAAATACCAATATATAAGCCCGCAATTATCGCATTTGTGATAAAAAGCTCGCATTACGACTTCTGGGGGTATCGCATTTGCGACCAGAGTCTCGCATTTGCGAGATCTGGGGTTGGCCCAGGACTTCGCATTTGCGAAGCCTGACCTCGCAAATGCGAGATCAGAGGCCTGCCAACAACAGATTTTTGCTGTGCAATTTTTCTCTAAGTCTAAACACTCCGTAGCCTACCCAAAACTCATCAGAGCCCTCGGGGCTCCAAATCAAACATGCACGCAAATCTAAAAATATCATACAAACTTGCTTGTGCGATCAAATCATCAAAATAACATCAAAACTACAAATTTAACCTAAAAACTCAAGATTTTCTCAAGAACACTTAAATTTCTAACTTTTCAACAGAACGTCCGAATCACGTCAAACCAACTCCGATTCTCATCAAATTTCACATATAGGACATAAATATCGTAACGAACTTGTTCCGGATTTTGGAACCAAAAATACGGGCCAGATACCAACAGTTTCACATATTATTTCATTTCTTTATTTCTTCTAATAACCAGCAGGACAAAAAAAATTCAAAAATTATTTTCCAGGGCTAGGGACCTCGGAATTTAATTACGGACATATGCCCAAATCTCATATTTTACTGCGGACCTTTCGAAATCGTCGGAACACAGATCCAGGTATGTTTACTCAAAATGTTGACCAAAGTCAACTAAAAATTAAATTTTAATTTTAAAAATTACTATTTCTTATATTTTCACATAAAATCTTTTCGGATTCACGTACGGACTGTGCACGCAAATCGAAGTAATCAAAATTAGTCTTTTTAAGGCCTATGAGCCTGGAAGGGAGCCTTAATTTATAAGATGCCCCTTTTTGGGTCATCACAATCATGATTAAGTGAGACCAAGGGCTTGTTTGTGAGCGATATTGACGGGGTCGGGTTGCACGCCACATCGGGTACTATTGACTCATGATGGGAACGAGTTGCGTGATGCAGTAGGTATTATTGACACACGATGAGATCGAGCAGCACGTCACATCATGTATTACTGATTCATGATGGGATCGGGTTGCGGGCCGCAACAGAATTTATTAGCGCTTGGGCAGGACCTCCCCTACGAAGGCTGACATATTAGCAGTGAGCTCAGGTACCGTACAGTGCTGAGTGATTGAATGTGATGAGTGAGAATTGAGTCAGTGAAGTATTATGAGAGTGTGAGTACGTGAGGTTTTTTTTTGGTGCAGTACGTTAGGTTTTCATTGTGTTGCATCACATATGATATGCACAATTGCATGCAGATATAGAGATGTAATATTCCTCATATTAGTCACACTTGGCATATTTTATTTGTGTTGAGCTTAACAGATAAACCCGGAAGCATCTCTACGTTATTGTACTGTGTACCAACAGATTATGAGATTCTTTGCGAGATTATTGTCATATTTCTCGTCATTTCTATACTGTTAAATTTTGTAACTGTCTTGGTTGAGCTCAGCATTGCTTTCGCTCCAAAGGTTAGTCTTGTTACTTGTTGAGTACAATGGTCGGTTGTACTCATACTTTTCTTTGTACTACGTGTAAAGATCCATGTACTTCCGGCACAGAGGTTGCTAGTGTTGGAGCTTATTCACTTCGGAGGCTATCGAGGTAGCTGCCTTGGCGTCCGCAGACATTGACTCTCCTCATTTATTTTTTTAGTTTCATTTGTATTGTTTTACCTCCCATACAGTGTTTTAGAAGTCATACTATGTTGTTGTATAGATGCTCATGTGCTCAGTAACACCCGAATTTTGGGATATTGTATTGAGTCGCGGTGTTTTCCTTATTAGTATTTGTGAGATTTTACTCTTTAACTTATATTACTATGTTTCCAAATTTAAAGATGTGTGGTTTATTGTGATTGTCGGCTTGCCTATTATTGAGATAGGTGCCCGTTTTGGAATCACAATTGAACATATACCCACTTTCTAAACAAATTTGCAATCCTTCTCACTTTACAATCAACTTCAAACTTATCGGGCCTTACGTTAAAAAAAATTAATTTGAAGTGAAAAAATTGTAGTTCATATGCACTTAAGGCCAAATAGGTCTGAGGTGCAACCAATAATTTTATGCATTTAAACCCAATAAGTCTGAAGTAAAAAATTTGCATTTCAAATGCACTAAGGCCAAATAGGTCTGAAGTGCAACCAATGATTTCATGCACTTAAGCCTAATAAGTCTAAAGTGAAAAATTGCACTTCAGATGCACTTAAGGCCAAAAGGTGTGATTGTAACAAACGTTTTCCTACACTTAAGGTCGATAAGTCTGAAGGAAAAAATTGCAGTTCAGATGCACTTAATGCCAAATAAGTATGGAGTGTAGCCAATGATTTCATGCACTTAAGGCCAATAAGTCTAAAGTGAAAAATTACACTTCAGATGCACTTAAGGCCAAATGGTCTGAATTGCGACCAACGTTATTATGCACTTGCGGTCAAATAAGCCTGAAGTGCAAATTACCCATAAACAAAAATTTGTCATTCGAATTTTAACAATCCAATATACGATTTAATACCTAAATCTACTCCAAATGAGCTCAAATATGAAACATAACCTCTAAATATCATCAAGAACAAACCCCAACCTTCAATTTGTCAAAACAACAATAAATCTAACGAACTCATTTTGCAATTAAAAAAAAGAAGTAACCCTAAGCAATAGTAAAAAAAAAAAACACCACAACAACTCACCACATTAAAATATCATAAACTACCTTAAAATATGTACACAAACACTATAAAATCACTGTCATCCGAAGAAGAAGAAAAAAGAGGGAAAAAATACCTCAAATGATTTAAAAAGTGGATACAACTTAAATGGGACTGACCAAGTAAGGCGCCAGTGCAATATTTTTCTCTCCCACATTTTGATACCATTTGTGTTTCGTACCAAAGAAAACGGTTTTCATAAAAAATAATCTGTTAGAAAACGGGGTTTTCATAAAAAACGTTCCGTTGAATTTGGTGTGTCCGAACTAGCTTACACTCCGCTCAAATACGTACTTGGACAAACGAAAGAAATGTAGCGCCTCAACTATACCATTATGTCCCTATCTTCCACCTACACAAGTTCCAAAAATTCTTCCTACCCAAGCTTAGACGAATGAAAAAAATCACAAACTGTTTAGCTCTACTATAAGTTGAATTCTAATACCCAATATTTGCACCAACTTCATTGACACCTTTGGTGCTAGTTAGCTCTTCTAATAGCTTTCTTCACTTAATCTTCCTTAATTTACAGAGAGAAAGGAAAAGCAAACTGAACCGGTAATGGACTGAAAGTAAAGAGAGGATGATGGCATCAAACAGTGTCACAACACTCTAATTGTGACAGCCGTGCAGACTTATATTTAAATTTGATGACCTTAAGCTTTAACCAACACATTAAAAAAAGTCAACAAATCTTTTCGCATTCAACCTACTCAATGATGCCAAATTCAAGTAAATTTCATTATCTCGCAAAGCTGGCCAGCTCAAAATGAAGATGGTCCGAAACCAAAAGTCTTAGCTACATAGTATTTAGATATCAATTGTAAATAGATATTGAAAGGAGCATCGTCAACAACAAAATCCTCCAAGTTGCAGTATGCTGTAGAAACAAACGTCTTCACAGCCTCCTTCCCCTTCTACCACCCTTTCTGCGAGTGCTATCTGTGGGAATTGGAGTCACATCCTCTGCACAGAAAAAACACAGCGAATTACTCAAAATGATTTTTCCACAACATATAAATGATACAACAGAAAATGAGTATAATGTGAGATTTATTACAATTTATGTTGCTTGGACTCTCCAACAATATTGCTGCACCATGGCGGATCCTCCAAAATGCACTACTTCTAGAGGATCCAACATGACCTTGCAACATTTCTTGAAGAGTCCAAGATCAGGAAGCAATGACCACTTTATTTTACAACAATAGTAATGCACACAGACAATTACTAGAGCACAATAATCAAACATTCTAACAAATATTGTACCTATACGTCCAATTTTCATGCCAGATCGAGCCAAAGCCCTAAGAGCAGACTGGGCACCAGGACCAGGAGTCTTAGTCTTGTTACCTCCGGTAGCCCGAAGCTTAATGTGAAGAGCATTAATTCCAAGTTCCTGTAGATATAAAAAATAGTGAATAATGCCATTAAATTGTAAAAATTAGACTAAATGGATGGAAGATGGAAGGATGCAAGAGCTTCAATTGCCAATTAACTTAGCATTCCCATACTTGGACTCTTAATAAATACCATATAAAAACTACTGCCACCTTCTAAAAAACCTTAGGATTTAAATTATTTGAAAATAAGCATCTTTTACGTAGCCCAAGAATCATCAACCACTATATGATTATTAATGGTAAGTTTATGGAAATTGAAGATGTACATCACATCAATTCAGAAGGGATCTTCTCCCAGAACAAAAGTATAATTCCCACAAAGATGTCCCTCAACAATCTTTCGAACCATCTTTCCCCTAAAGAGGGAGAGAGAGAAGGAAGTGGTAGGCCATCTTTTATTTGTAGCATCATTGTTTGATTAGTCAGCAGAACCAAGTCGGGAAAATCTTCGACTAAAATGGAGGCAATCAGAAGTTCCAAAAGGGTCTCAAGATTCTTACTGCTAGAAAAACTAACTGATTAATTTGGCACACATTTTACTGGTAATGCAGCAGCATTGGAAACACCAACCCTTGCACATATCCAGATTCAGTGAAATTAGATACAGCGACTCCAATTCATGACCTTTTTTAAATAGAAGCCAACATTCAATCTAGGTATATAATACCATCTTGGCAAAAGGTCCTCATTTCTTTCATGAGAATTGATGTATAATGCAGTTTCCCAGATGAATATATGAACTACACACCTAGTTATCTGATGCGTTTAACGGTTCAGTAGAATTTAAGATATAATACATTATCAAAAACTACACAGCACATTACCTTGCATCGTTGTGACACATCCTGAGCTGCAAGCATGGCAGCATAAGGAGAAGATTCATCTCTGTCAGCCTTCACCTTCATTCCACCTGCAACCATGGTGTATAATAAATTGAGATGCAAACGACAATGTACATGTAGCTTGTAGCTTGAAGCGAAAAGCAAGAAGTGCACTTGAAGTGAAGCACACAATTTATGAAAATTTTGTCAGACAAACATGATTTTAATACTATACTAATCAAAGTACATTTGACATAGCTTATTTTAGCATCCAAAATGCAATAATGCCAATATTGATCCAAATTCCCCATGTTAAGATCAAAGAAAGACCGTTTTTCGATGGCGTCATTGAGTGAAGCACACACTTCTTTGAAATAAGCAATGTCTTTTAGTAACACAGGCTATAAGTAACCTCAAATTTTCAGTTCCCTTCACCTAAAACCATTTCGTTCCATAACAATTATTTGTTGCTTTCGACAAATTAAGGGTTTCCTAGCATTAGAGTCTAGACATTCTATTGCTATAATAATCTCCAACCTACACCTACAGTGAAAAAATTAAAAAAAAATTAAATACATAGGGCAAAAACAAGAGGATACTAGATGCTGAACAAAATCATCTAGGTCCATCCATATAGCTATTAAACAATGAAATCAACAACTTTAAATGATATACCTACAAAAAATGTAAATAATACCATTAGCAACTACTAGTAACAAATGTCACACTAAAGCATACCAGTAATGCGAACCATAGTTTCTCTTCCAGACAAATCAGTCACGTGCTGCATTTTTGAACAACATGTAAATTAAAATTCAGCACAAAACACACTTAAATCATAAATTCAATTTCTGTAATCCCATAAGAACTGTCACAGGCAACTCACAATGAAAGTATCGTTGAATGAGGCAAAAATGTGAGCCACACCGAACACCAATTCACCCTCCCTCGTCGCTGGACCAAGTGTTACGGCCTCTTCCTTTGGCTCCCTAGTCTTTCTCCTCGACTAAAAAAACCAAATTAAAGCAAAATTTATTTATTATTATCTTTTTGCATAATAAATTAAGCTAAATAATAATCTAAATGGAGAAAAATAGTACCATGACTTCGGCTGGAATTAGTAGTGAGAAGCTTCAAGAGATACTGAAACAGCTAGCGAATAACCCTAGTTTGTGGTGGAAGCTGATGAAATGGTTGTCCTCTGCTTATATAGTTAGGGTTTCGGGAATGAGCTTTTTTGATATATTGGAATGCCCCCTTGTTTTTCCTTTTGACTGCGAGTGCCCCCTCTAGTTCTGGTACGTGTACTGTTGCCTCTCTCATAAGATGTTTTTGCCAAATCAAATGATTTAACCTTAATTAAGTAGTAATAATTAAGGTGAGGTACATGCTAAATACTCCTCCATTTTAGTTTACTCCTATCAGTAGGCATACAAATTTCATACTCACACAAATAATATTTAAAACTATATTTTGATTTATAAAAATACGAAGTAACGGATAAAGATTAAATTCCTAAAAAATAATGTATATTGATCCTATTTAGCGAACTCAACCAATGAAGAAGCTATGACAATATTATATGTCAGGACAATGAATTCTCTTGCATAGACACTATATTACAATTGTCCATCTCTATGTGGTGAAATTTATAATTTAATTAAAAAAGTCAATATGTAGGAATGAAGATAGAAAAATATATTCACGACGAGAAATTCGAGGGTTAATAGTTACGAAGAAACTACAAAATTTTCTTAGTAAAAATAATTCCAAAATCATAAAATTTGGAACCATTTTAAATATCAATTAAGTAGAAAAAGCAACTCTTCTTTTCTTCCTCCTCTTCCCATACATGGATTATAAAAATAATAATTAACTAAATAATGTTTTCCAGCCGCTCATACAAATTCATCTTGTACAGTCAGCTACTACTAAGATCATCATTGTTTTAATAAGTTAGAGACAATCATAAAATCTAAACTTTGTTCAACTATAAAATATATAAAAAAACACAAAATGCTTAATATGTTTATCTCCAAATTCATATTTACAAATGATTAATTGGGATATTGAGTTCAAAATTAAAAGCAATTCATTCGTAAACTCATATGTAAATTAAAAGATTATTTGCATAATAGAAAAAATCGGACCATACCTTCTCAGTACTAAAATAAAATATATGTCCCGTCCTCACATTCTTGCTTTTGCATTGTTATGATCTTTCTCTCTCAGCATCTATATTAGTAACATTATATTTTTTTTTTCTATTTCTTTGCTTCATCTCAATTTTTTCGTTTCATCTTTGCCTTGGCCACATCAGATTTGTAGTATTATCAAGAAAGAAAAAAGGGATGAAAGAAATAAGAAATCAAAGTAACAAATGCACCAAAAATAAATCAACGAAACTCGGGGACATGTACCCATAAGAACATTTTATAATAAAACAATGTTACAACAATATTAGAGACACCTCGTCTTAGTTGACGACCTCCATCGAGGTACACAAGATCACCATGCTAATTACTTGTTGTCTAACGTTGACATGCCAATAGTTGTTGCTTCTTCATGTCAAATTGATTTAGAAACTAATTTTATATATCAATAATATTATCAACTGAGAAACAGTACATGTATAGAAATGTCAAGAGACTAAGAGTGTGTTTGGTATAAAGAAAAATATTTTTCGGAAAATATTTTCCAATTTTTTCATGTTTGGTTGACTTAAATATTTTGGAAAATATTTTCCTTATCAACACATTTTTCTTCAATTGGAAGAAAATGTTTTCCCTATCAAGACTAGGGAAAACATTTTCCAAAACTCCTTTTCAAGCTTCTCCACCATATTCCATACCCTCACCAACCCGCCCCACACCCTACACCCAACCCACCTAACCCCACTCCATGCCCTCTCTCCAAAAAAGGTTTTTTTTTTCCGTCATCACCCACCCTACTACCCCACCTACCCACACACACACACACCCAAAATTTCTTTTTTACCTTTTTTGTAATTTCAAATTTCTATTTTTTTATTTTTACACCTCCCCCACCCAACCCCACCACCCACAATTTTTTTTAATATTTTTTTTGTAATTTTTAAATTTCTATTTTTTTTTCTCCGCATCCCCACCCACCCCACTGGCCCCCCTCCCCGAAAAAAATATTTTTTATATATTTTCAGTTTTACTTTTTTCATCTTTCGGTTTATAGAGGTTCAAAATTTTACAAGTTTCAAAGTTATGAGTTCGGAGGTTTATGTGTTTCGAAGTTTATGGGTTTAAAAATTATAAAGTTTACGAGTTCGAAATTTTGCGGTTTTGAAAGTTTTGCAGTTCAAAAGTTTATTATATTTGTGGGTTTGGAAGATTGTTGGTTCGAAAGTTTATGGCTTCATGTTTATTGTATCAAAATTATTTAAGAATACTCTTGAGAAAATATTTTTCTTAATTTTTGTACCAAACACCGAAAAATAAATAAGATTGCTACTTGTTTTCCAATAAAATATTTTCTTGCAAAACATTTTCCATGGTAAACATTTTCCGTCATACCAAACACACCCTAATTTGAAAAATCTATAGTTTTAAATTCATGTACCATAATAAATTCTCTAAAATCTCTTCACTGACCATTTTTTTTTTTGTATTTCTAAATGGTATTTGCATTTCCATCTTTGTACAAAAAGGGATTTTCAAATAATGTTTGGGTAAAGGGAAAAACAACCCTTCAACGTTTGATGTGTATTTTGGTCTTTTAACCTGACATTTTGGACTTCATACTTAAAATATAGTATGATATGAATTTTCTTTGGAATACGAAGGTCAAATTGACTAATTTTCGGTGTGGATTCGAACAAAAAATTTATAGAATATTTTAAATAAAATTTACATATTTAAAAATTACATAAAAAGTATTTTAAGTTATAAATAGTTAACAACCTATAATATTTAAAAATTATTTATTGAAAAATATGATCACTCAGAAGTTAAGTTCGCATAATTGAAACAGATAACTTAATGTTATTCAAACATAAGTGTGTATATATGTGTTTACCCTAAAATTAGGATAATAATTAAACTTATATTGTGATTTTAAGGATATGTGATTTCATTAAATGATAAATATGAAAGTAAATGATTGAATTAAACTACAAATAAATCAAACTTGCGTTCAAATAGAGCTTCAACCTCGAGTCAAGATACCATCGAATTGGTAAGAGCAAGAAGCAGTAAAAAAATGGAATAAACTGATGAACAATAACGTAAACGAGCAAGAAAGAGTTGATTTGTATAATGTATGCGAAAGAAAATGCATTGCAAATGGTTAGAACTCCTCTTTATATAGTAGAGGAATTTTACTTATGGTATAATTCTAATTATAGTAGGAAATCACACAATTAGCTAATTAATCGCTTTTGATTTGATCTGTTCCGAGATTTGTGCCATGATCCTCGACTAATCACGGATATCTCACTCTCCCGTTACCGAGCCATTTCTGACATTACTCGGAGTCTGACTCCTTTGGATTGGATTAACACCAACCTTGATCTCGAAAGAAACTTCGATCTCGAACTCAATACCTCAGCTCCATGATTTGCCAAAGTTGAACTTCGATGCAACGTACCAATCTCGATCAAATAGTAAATCGGATATCCCCGATTCCAACCGTACAGATATTCCCCTCGGTTCTTGGAGTGCAGTGACAAGAATAAACTGATGAACAATAACGTAAACGAGCAAGAAATAGTTGATTTGCTATAATTTATGTGAATGAAGATGCATTACAAATGGTTAGAACTCCTCTTTATATAGTATAGGAAATTTACTTATGGTATAATTCTAATTATAGTAGGAAATCACATAATTAGCTAATTAATCGCTTTTGATTTGATCCATTCTGAGATTTGCGCCATGATCCTCGACTAATCACGAATATCTCGCTCTTCCGTTACTGAGCCATTTCCAACATTACTCGGAGTCTGACTCCCTTGGATTGGATTAACACCAGCCTCGATCTCGAACTCAATATCTCAGCTCCATGATTTTTCGAAGATGACCTTCGATGCAACATACCAGTCTCGATCAAACAGTAAATCGGATAGCCCCGATTACAACAGTATGCAGATATTCCCCTTGTTTCTTGGAGTGCAGTGACAAGAAACGAACTAAGCCTTCGATGCTTTTCGGCTTCGGTAAATTATGATGTCATCCCCGTTACGTAAGCGATGGGAGTGACCGAAACGTCTTGTCAATTCAGTTCCCCAAATCATTAATGAGAGTCAGTTGGTGGTCGGCCACTAGTGTTGTTGAATTGTCATCGTAAATCCATAAAGGCCTTCTCCCCATTGAATCGAACTCTACCTTCATCCAATTCTCTAAGCTTTTATCTCTCTCAAATTCTTATCTTCCATTAATCTTCAAGCACCACCAATCTTCTACCACCAAACCTTACTATCTTCTTATTTCTTCGACTCATACAATGGCGAAAACATTTAAAATGGTTACACAAAAGGAAAAAGCTTCCTCTTCTTCTTAAACCTGACTTCAAAATCGAGAACCTTCATCGGTCCATGGTCGGTATGAGCACGTATTGAGATACATATGCTCGATAATGGTGGGGTATCTCGAGAAAATCAAGAGAGATTGTAACTGGGGGGACAAAGTGATAGAGATCCCATCCCCTGAAGAGAGCATCACTACCCACGTGAAAGGGTATCTAAGTGTTTACACTTACCCTTTCACATTTGGCTTCTCGATCTCGTCATCATTGAATTTTGCCGTCAATACCAGGTGAATCTAGGACAAATACACCCCTCATTTTGGCGCATAGTGATTATGCTTTGATTCTTCACAAGCAAAGCCGAGGGGTTGTCGTTCACCCTCGATCACCTCATTAGATTATACAACCCTCGTATCTTTCGAGGGTTGATCAAGATGCAATGTCAGGCAACCAAGGTGTTGTTCTCGAGCATCGACGAGGACAAAAACCAAGGATGGATGGGACGATTTGTTCGGGTGAGGACCTCCGATCTCATCCCGAAGGAGAAGATGCCATTTCCCGAGAAATAGAACTCGAAACGTAAGTGTTATTTCGTTTGTCGATTTCCATGCTTCTTTCTGTTTTTCTGCTTTATTTAATGTCTTCTTTCGTCATGCAGCGGTTATTTGGATGCCTCGAGTGATCCCCGACCTCGAGAGTTGGGTCTGAAAACTAGCTTCAACTTCTACTTATGTTGAGCGTTGTTGGCGCGATTTGGCCAAAGGCTTATGAGAGGCAAATGACCATGGTAAGCTTCCTCATTTACATATCCGATGAATTGGTTAAAATTCCTTTATACTTACTTGATTTCTTCTTGTGCAAGCCTGAGTAAGGATGCGACCCTGAGGCCTCCGTCTAGTGAGGAGGAGGCTTTGGCTCTGGCTCTAAAGCCCGAAGGACAATAAAATAAAAATGGCCTCGACCTCCGAGAACCATAAACCAAAGAAGAAAAAGAACTCGAATAGCAAATCGAGGACAAATGTTGCTGCTCTTCCTGCCCATGTAGTGTATTGATTAATGGAGGAGGAAGAAGAAAATGAAGATGGTGACTCGATGCTTGTGACCCGAGTGAGAAAATCCATCGAGACCTCCAAGGCCACTGAATCGGTGGCGATTGGTAAGGCCCCGCCTCGTGCTGAGGAGGCCTTGGAGAAGGATTAACGCAAATTCCCCGAATTGTCCGAGGTCAAAGCTGTTTCTCGCTCAATGGCGAGTATATCCGAGGGGGCTGGTCCCGAGACCCCTCAAGTTGAAAAGAGCACCATGAGTGACTCACTTGGGACAATGACAACAGGTCACTCGCCATCCTTTCCAACCTACTCCGAAGAGGCTGTATGGGATGCTCAAGCTTTAGTGACTCCCAAAGTAGGCAGAGTCCCTGGTGAGGAGGATTATTTTTTAGACTACTTTACCGGGGTCGAGGATGCCTCTGATCTTAATGGCGCATCCAACCTCTTTTATGAGGCCCAACGTCTTCTGAACCGAGTAAGTCTAAGTTCTTTTGTTGATTTAGCTTTCCTTTTTTTCTTTTTCTGTCAAACTCCTTTCCTTTTTTATCCAGGCTTTCTCTGAGTGTCGGGCTGAATTGAGCCAATGCGAGGCCGATCTCCAAAGGCTTTTAGAAGAGAGGGATGCTCTCAAGCTTCACCTCGATCAGAAAGACGAGGATATTAAGGATCTCCGAGCCGATTTGGATAAAGCTCGTAAGGAGCAGACCAAGCTGGATGAGCAGGTAATGACACTTTTGAAAAATCATGGACTTGATTCGGGAACGGAGGCTAACATTCAATTTAACAACTGCAACAAAAGATCAAGAGGATCAAGCTGTTTTGAAGGGAGGTCGACCAAGTGAAGGCAGACTCCTACAAGTGGAAGGAAGTCGTGGACCGCCTTGCAGCGAAAAAAGAGACAGTCCTGGCCCAATTGTCGTCAATCGAAGCCCAACTCCGAAGTGCGAAGGAAAAGTGCATGGCTCAGGCCAAGAAGATCGAAGAGCTCGAAGCCCAGCTAGATTGTGAACTCGCAAAGGTCCAAGCCGAGGCCGAGAAAGCTAAGGCCGAGAAGACGGTGGCCATCTACCGGGCCGATGCTGAGGCTGCTCAAGCCCAAGTGGGGGAGGCTGCCGATGATAGACTCGAGTATATTGGATTGCCGAACTTGCTAAATGCCAATCTCGAAGGGAGATCCTCGAGGAAATCCACACACGAGGCTTCGATCTTACCGAAGAGATAGAGAAGGCAAAAAAGGATGAAGCTGGAGCTAAAGCATTGGCTTCTTCTGATGACGATGATGGTGATGATGACGACGACGATGGAAGAAAGAGCAGATCATATAATGGCAAGGGTCCTGAGGAAGAAGTTGCCCCCGAGATTAGCTAAGGCCTTTATATTTTATTTCCTTTCTTTGTAGGATACTGGTTAGTCTTTTGTAAATACCTTCATTCATATATAAAATATCTTCTTATTTGAATTTCGTCTCATTTTATTACTTGTGAAAATTTCGATTTTCTTTATGTCTTGTGAAAAAATATGTTTGTGACTTCGAATCTTAGGCAACTTGGCCGACGCCAAACTAATATTACTTTTGTAGTCGAGTGAGCTCTTGCTTGAACTCGAAGTAGTAAAAACCCTTAGGTTTTAGTTGAGTGAGGATGAACTCTCGAACTCAAAAATACAATGACCCTTAGGCTCTTGAATCGGGCCGATATGGCCTTAGAATAATGGCTTTTTCCATTTTTGGCTTGAAAATTTAAACATATAGGAATTTGTTATGCCTTAGCATGAAGTAAGTTTGTACTCGCCGGGTTTTAGGGATATAATATTATCGAAACCCTTTGCTTTTTATGCCTTAGCACAAGTTTGTATTAAATTGTTCGAAGGTTCGAACAATTCGATACCTCTTAAGGTTTTTAGAAGGCCGATAATATCGAATCCCTTTGATTATTTTGCAAAGGGTAGCCTTTCTAACCGGTTTATAAAGGAATTCGAAGTCCTGTTTTCATTGCGGAATTCGGACGTCTCTAAGCCGAGTTAGTTTGGCCGTAGCCTTTGGGGTCTGCCTCTTGGGTTTATTTTCCCAATTATACTTTGAACTTGTTCAAAGTGTTAGTCACCGAGTAGGGTGGCCTTGGCCTATAAAATTGAGGGTTTCCTTTTTAAGGTCTTATGGTCTCGAAGTTTAATAGTTCGAACATGTCAATTTTTTACGGCAGTCCCCGAGTACGAGGTTGATCGTTCGAAGTTTAGTTGGAATCGACCCTTGAGCTAGTTTCCGTAATAAATCATAAGTATGGAACTTGTAAAGTAGAAATTTCATTAAGGCACGAGACATCTAGTGAGGAAAAATACTTCTTTCAATAGTTCATACATGCATACATGTTTTGCCACTAGGGCTCGAGCAATCTACATGGACACGTTTCATTAGACCGTTTGGTCCTTTACAAAAATTTCCTATCGAGACCATGTTGACATGAAGAATTTTCCTTGATAACATAACATCCAAGGGTGATGCCCCCTAATATTCGAAGTTGATTGTAAATAAGCCTCAGATAAAAACCCTGTCGGAAAAACACATTTGGATAAAAACCGATCGAAGGGAAAAAGAGTGCAACGCGTGCTTGAAGACCTAAGGACTTCATACTTAGAGAGAACTTCGATGCTTTCTCTCAAACACCTGAACCAAGTTAGTATAAAATGTAAATGAAAAAGGAGAAAGTCATACCTTAACAATAATATCGTTTGAGGAGTGATATGTTCCAAATTATTAGGTTGTTGTTCGCCGTTCACCGTGTCAAGCTTGTATGATTCCTTTCCGACGATGCCAGGACCTGATACGATCTTTCCCAATTTGGGCGAGTTTTCCTTCGTTTGGGTCTCGAGTATTGAGGGTGACTTTCTCAGAACTAAGTCCCCGATTCTGAAGTGGCGAAGGTTGGTCCTTCGATTATAATACCTTTCGATGCATTTTTTTTGTGTGTCCAGTCGGACTAGGTCGACTTCCCGTTTTTTATCTAGTAGCTCGAGGATCGTATTCATATCCTCGTGATTTGACTCTTCCATTGCATACCGAAACCTGGCACTGGGTTCCTCGACTTCGACCGAAATCAAGGCTTCGACGCCATATACTAAGGAGAACGTTGTTTTCCCCGTATTGGATTTTGACGTTGTTCGATATGCCAAAGGACTTCGGGTAAAATTTCTCTCTATTTTCCCTTGGCGTCATTCAATCTTTTCTTTATATTCTGAATGATGGTCTTGTTTGTTGATTCAGCATGTCCATTCCTACTAGGATAATACGGTGTCGATAGGATTCTTTTTATTTTGTGATCTTCGAGAAACTTTGTTACTTTGCTACCGGTGAACTGTTTTCCATTGTCGCATACGATTTCGGCAAGTATCCCGAATCGTATATAATGTGATCCCAAATTAAGTCTATAACTTCTTTTTCTATGACTTTCTCGAAGGCCTGTGCTTCAGCCCACTTAGAGAAATATTCAGTCATAAATAAACTGAATTTAGCTTTACATGGGGCCGATGACAGAGGGTCGTCGATGTCCATTCCCCATTTCATGAATGGCCATCAGGATAAGACTGAATTAAGTTGCTCTCCGGGTTGGTGGATCATTAGTGCATACCTTTGGCACTTATCGCATTTTTGAACAAATTCTTTAGTGTCTTTCTCCATATTGGATCAATAGTATCCCGCTCTGATGACTTTGTGAACTAGTAATTCGGCACCGGAATGTTTCCTGCAAGTACCCTCGTGAACTTCTCGTATGACGTAATCGGTGTCTCCTGTCCCCAAGCATACTGCCAACGGTCCATCAAACATCCTCTTGTATAATATTTCATCTTCAGCTAATGTGAATCGAGTAGCCTTTGTTCGTAGAGTCCTTGATTCTACGGTGAGGATGATATTTTTCGGGACTGCTTTACCAGGGTCGAGGATGCCTCCGATCTTAATGTCACGACCCAGATTCCCAACCCTTGGTATCGTGATAACGCCTAACACCATACTTGCTAGGCAAGCCAATGTTAGAAAGATTCAACATTTTAAACAATTAGGAACATAATGCAAGGTCTAATATTATCCAATAAACGAATCCAGAATAATGTGTGAAATAATAAAACGAAACTCGAAGCTAATGCTAATATCTAGCTACCCAGGATTTTGGGAGTCACAATTCACGAACTACTAAAGAATACTACAAGTAATTGGATCAAGAAATAGTGTATCACTGTTTTGAATCAAATAAAACAGTAACTAAATAATGCAGAGAAGACTCCAGGAATCTGCGGACGCCAACATATCTACCTTGTGTCTCCGTGCGAATAATCAACTACTAATCGAAATCAACTCTAACCATAACCTGGATCTGCACAAGAAGTGCAGAGTGTAGTATTAGTACAACCGGCCTCATGTACTGGTAAGTGCCGAGCCTAACCTTGGCAAAGTAGTGACGAGGCTAGGACAAGACACCACATAAAAACCTGGACATATAAAATCATGCTAGCACAAATAACAACAACAACAACAACAACATACCCAGTTTGATTCCCAACATGTGGGGTATGGGGAGGGTAGTCTGTACTCAGACCTTACCCCTACCTAATGCAGGTAGAGAGGTTGTTTCCAATAGACCCTCAGATCAGGAAGGGCAAGAAGAAGCAGAAAGCAAAGAAGGAAGAAAGAAAGAAGAGAAGAGAAAAAAGGGGAGATAAAGGATAAGTAATACCAAATAATAGCAGCAGGGAATACAATACCTGAGAAAAACAAAACCACATAACTAACAGAAATAACAACAAATAAAGAAATTAAAATCGCAAATAATGGGAAGGGGTCATACTGTGGGGAATTTCAACATAAGGAGTGAGGTAACGAAAGGACATAAATAAACACTGATAAACAAGCAAAACTGCGCAATTAAAAATAGAAAGGAAATTTGCATGGAATCACCCTTCGTGATTTTACTCTCAACCTCACCATATCATGAATAAGAATGCACGGCATCACCCTTCGTGCTTTTACTCTCATCTTCACCGGATTATAAATAAGAATGCACGACATCATCCTTCGTGTTTTACGCTCTACCTCACAATATAAATCATTCCTGCACAACATCACCCTTTGTGCTTTACACTCTTCCTCACAATATAATATAAATGTACCATGCACGACATCACCTTTCGTGTTTTACACTCTTCCTCACCCCTCATAGAATCATTTACAACATATAAATAGGAATTTTACAAGAAATCAGTATTTCATCATAGTTTCCATCACCATTTAACATTTCAATCTCAACTCAATATTCACAATATTATCCATCTCAGTGGAATCAGATACATATATTTCCATATTTCAATAACAACAATAAGCATAGATGGTAGGCTTTTAAGACAACAAGAATCACAAGAACTAACTTTCACTCACATGTTATGACTTGACCACAACGTATAGGTACTCGTCACATCACCTATACATCACATTAGTAGCAAAACAAGTAGAAAGTATTCACACAACACCTATTCCCTCAAGCTAAGGTTATACACAACACTTACCTCGATTTCGCATGCCACTCACTGCTCAAGCACAACTTTTTCTTTAAAATTGGCTTCCAACTCACTCGTATATAATCATAATTGATTTAATATCATTAAATATTGCTAAAGGAACTAACTTTAATGCAAGATTATGGTTTTCCTAAATTTTTCCAACAAAAACCCAAAAACCCCTAATTCTACTATAAAAACTCTAGATTCTAGGTTGAAATCTTGTTAAAAGTTGCAAGAGATTGAAAGGAATTAGTTAGGAATCACTTACCTATGATTTGGAGAAGTTTGGGTCTTTGAAAAATTGCCTATGGAGGTTTAGGGTTTGAGAGAATTGAAAAATGAGTGAAAATCCCGTCTAAGTCCCAACTTACAGGTTGCGGATGTCGCAATTGTGACTGGAGCTTTGCATTTGCGAAGCTTTCAAATGCGAGAGGGATATCGCAATTGCGAACCCCTTCACATTTATGCAGCCCTCATATTTGCACTAAAACATCGCATTTGCCACTTCTGAGGCCATCAAAAATTCCAAACGGAGGTTCGCATATGCGAACATGGGCTTCCCAGGTATTATTCGCAAATAGGAAGAGTATCTCGCATTTGTGAGAATCATGCTGGCCAGGCTTTCTTCGCATTTGCGATAAAAGTATCGCATTTTCCAAGACTACCTTCATCGCATTTGCGATGCCTGATCTCGCAATTTGCGAGATCAGAGGCATGTGACAGACACCAGATGCATCAGTTGTGATTTCTAAGTTCTAAACACTCCATAGCCTATCTAAAACTCACCCGAGCCATCGGGGCTCCAAACCAAGCATGCACGCAAGTCTAAAAATATCATACGAACTTGATCGTGCGATCCAGTCACGAAAATAACACTAAAAACGATGAATTTAACATCAAAACTCATGATTTTCTCAAGAACACTTCAAATTCACTATTTTCTCAACCGGATGTCCGAATCACGTCAAATAAACTATGATTTCCACAAAAATTCACAAATAGGACTTAAAAATCATAACAAACATGTACCGGGCTCCGGAATCAAAATACGGACCCGATACTAACGAGTTCAAGCATTAATTCATTTTCTTTATTTCCTTTTAAATCCAGCATAACAATTTTCTTCAAAAATTGATTTCTAAAGCTAGGGGCCTCGAAATTCAATTCCGGGCATACACCCAAGTCCCATATTTTACTGCGGACCTCCCGGGACTGTCGGAGCCCGGATCCGGGTTCGGGTCTATTTACTCAAAATGTTGACCAAAGTCAACTAAAATCAAATTTTAACTCTAAAATTGTTTATTTCTTATATTTTCACATAAAGGCTTGCCGGATTCACGCCCGAATTGTGCACGCAAATCAGGGTAATAAAAATTAATCTTTTTAAGGCCAATGAGCCCAGAATGGAGTTTTAATTCATTAGATGACCCTTTGGGTCATCACACTTAATGACACATCCAACCTCTTTGAAGAGGCCCAACGTCTTCTGAACCGGCTAAGTCTAAGTTCTTTTGTTGATGTAGCTTTCCTTTTTTCTTTTTCTGTCTAACTCCTTTCCCTTTTTATGCAGGCTTTCTCTAAGTCCCGGGCTGAATTGAGCCGAGGTGAGGCCAATCTCCAAAGGCTTTCAGAAGAGAGGAATGCTCTCAAGCTTCACTACAAGCAGAAAGACGAGGAGATTAAGGACCTCTGAGCCGATTTGGCTAAAGTTGTAAGGAGCAGACCGAGCTAGACGAGCATGTAATTACACTTTTTGAAAAATCATGGACTTGATTCAGGAACGGAGGCTAACATTTCAATATCACATCTGCAGCAAAAGATCGATAGGATCGAGCTGTTCTGAATGGAGGTCGACCAAGTGAAGGCAGACTCCTACAAGTGGAAGGAAGGCATGGACCACCTTGCTGTGGAAAAAGAGACTGTCCTGGACCAGTTGTCGTCAATCGAAGTCCAACTCCGAAGTGCGAAGGAAAAGTGCCAGGCTCAGGCCAAGAAGATTGAAGAGCTCGAAGCATAGCTGGCTTATGAACTCGCAAAGGTCCAAGTTGAGGCCGAGAAAGCTAAGGCCGAGGCTGAGAACACGGTGGCCATCTACCGTGCCGATGGTGCGACTAATCAAGACCAAGTGAGAGAGGTTGTCGATGATGCTCAGAATAGAGCTTACTGGATTGCTGAACTTGCTAAATTCCAATCTCGGAGGGAGACCCTCGAGGAAATCCACGCCCGAGGCTTCAATCCTATCGAAGAGATAGAGAAGGCAAAAGAGGACGAAGCTGGAGCTAAAGCATTGGCTTCTTCTGACTACGATGATGAAGATAATGATGAAGATGATGGCATCAAGAGCGGATCCGATAATGGCGAGGGGACCGAGGAATAAGTTGCCCTCGAGAAATGAGCTACCCTTGAGATTAGCTAGGGCCTTTATATTTTATTTCTTTTTTGTGTAGGACCCTGGTTGGTCTTTTGTAAATACCTCCATTTATATATAAAATATCTTCTTTTTTGAATTTCGTCTCAATTTTTTTACTTGTGAAAATTTCGATTTGCTTTATGCCTTGTAAAAAATATGTTTGTGACTTCGAGTCCTACGCAACTTGGCCGAAGCCAAACTAATATTGCTTTTGTAGTCGAGTGATCTCTTGCTCGAACTCGAAGTAGTAAAAAACCTTAGGTTTTATTTGAGTGAGGATGAACTCTCGAACTCAAAAAATACAATGGCCCTTAGGCTCTTGAATTGGGCCGATATGGCCTCAGAAGAATGGCTTTTTCCCCTTTCGGCTAAAAAATTTAAACATATAGGAATTTGTTATTCCTTAGCATGAAGTAAGTTTGTACCCGTTGGGTTTCTTCGGGATCCAATATTATTGAAACCCTTTGCTTTTTATGCCTTAACACAAGTTTGTATTAAATTGTTCGAAGGTTCAAACAGTTTGGTACCTCTTAAGGTTTTACGAGGGTGATATTATCGAAGCCCTTTGATTATTTTGCCGAGGGTAGCCTCTTTAACCGGTTTATAAAGGAATTCATGCCTATTTTCATTGCGGAATTCGAACGTCTCCGAGCCGCGTTAGTTTGGCCATAGCCTTAGGGTCTGCCTCTCATGCTTATTTTCCTAATTATACTTTGAACTTGTTCAAAGTGTTAATCCCCAAGGAGGGTGGCCTTGGCCTATAAAATCTATGGTTTCCCTTTTAAGGTCTTATAGTCTCGAAGTTTAATAGTTCGAACATGTCGATTTTTTACGACAATCCTAGAGTACGAGGTTGATCGTTCGAAATTTAGTTGTAATCAGCCCTTGAGCTAGTTTCTGTGATAAATCTTAAGTATGGAACTTGTAAGGTAGAAAATTCATTAAGGCACGGGACATCTGGTAAGGAAAAATACTTCTTTCAATAGTTCATACATGTGTACATGTTTTGCCACTAAGGCTCGATCAATCTACATGGACACGGTTCATTCGACCGTTTGGTCCTTTACAAAATTTTCCTATCGAGACCCTGTAGACATGAAGAATTTTCCTTGAAAACATAACACCTGAGGGTAATGCCCCTCCAATATTCGAGGTTGATTGTAAAGAAGCCTCGGATACTCTAAGTTAGCACGAACGGATGGTTGCCTCATTAAAAACTTGCCGGAAAAACCTAATTGGGATAAAACCGGCCGAAAGGATAAAGAGTGCAACATGTGATTTAAGACCTACGGACTTCATGCTTGGAGAGAACTTCGATGCCTTCGCTCGAACACATGAAACAAGTTAGTATAAAATGTAAATGAAAAAGGAGAAAATCATACCTTAACTATAACATCGTTTGAGGAGTGATATGTTCCAATTATTAGGTAGTTGTTCACCGTTCACCATGCCAAGCTTGTCGGATCCCTTTCCGACAATGTCGAGGGCCTGATAAAGTGCTTCCCTATTTGGGCCGAGTTTTCCATCGTTTGGGTCTCGAGTATTGAGGGCGACTTTTCTCAGAACTAAGTCCCCGATTCTGAAGTGGCGAAGGTTGGTCTTTCGATTATAATGCCTTTCGATGCATTGTTTTTATGCGGCCAGTCGGTCGAGGGCGACTTCCCTTTTTTCGTCTAGTAGCTCGAGGCTCGTATTCATAGCCTCGTGATTTGACTCTTTTGTTGCGTACCGAAACTTAGTCTGGGTTCCCCGACTTCGACCGGGATTAAGGCTTCGGCGACATATACTAAGGAGAATAGTGTTTCCCCCGTACTGGATTTTGACGTTGTTCGATATGCGCAAAGGACTTCGGGTAAAATTTCTCTCCATTTTCCCTTGGTGTTGTTCAATCTTTTATTTTGATTCTGAATGATGGTCTTGTTTGCCGATTCGGCCTGTCTGTTACCATTAGGATGATACTATGTTGATAATATTCTTTTTATTTTGTGATCTTCGAGAAACTTTGTTATTTTGATGCCGATGAATTGTTTTCCATTGTCGCATATGATTTCGGCAAGTATCCCGAATCGGCATATGATGTGATTCCATTGTCCCATATTGAACGAATTCTTTAGTGTCTTTGTTCATATTGGCCCAATAGTATCCCGCTCTGATGACTTTGTGAACTAGTAATTCGGCATCGAAATAGTTCCCGCAAGTACCCTCGTGAACTTCTCGTAGAACGTAATCGGTTTCTCCTGGTCCCAAGCATACTACCAATGGTCCATCGAACATTATCCTATATAATGTTCCATCTTCAGCTAATGTGAATCGAGCATCTTTTGTTCGTAGAGTCCTTGATTCCTTAGGGTCCGATGGGAGCTTCCCATTTTTCAAATACTCAATATATTTATTCCTCCAATCCCAGGTTAGGCTCATGAAGTTTATTTCGGCATGGCCTTCTTTAATCACTGACTTCAAAAGTTGTACGCCAGTCCCCGAGCTGATTTCGTCGTCTTCGACCGATGACCCCAAATTTGCAAGGGAATCGGCCTAACTGTTTTGTTCTCGAGATACATACTGTAAGGTATACTCTTTAAATCGATGTAATGTTGCTTGAAATTTATCCAAGTACCTTTGCAATCGATCCTCTCGAACTTAGAAGGTTCTGTTGACTTGGTTTACCACCAGAAGGGGGTCGCATTTGGCCTCGATAACCTCTGCTCCTAAGCTTTTATCTAGTTCGAGACCTGCAATTAGGGCCTCGTACTCGGACATATTGTTAGTCAATTCAGAAGTTTTGATAGATTGCCTAACTCGGCCCTATGATTATAGCTGACATCTACCGGGCTTTGGATCGCTGCCAGAAGAGGTTCAAACATTTCGAAAGTTGCAATCTGTTGTTTCAGCTTTGGTTACTGGAGCATCTCCAAAAGGGTCAATATCGTCAGGAGTTTCCACGAAGGGCGTGGAACGATCACATAGCCTTCCACCACCCTTAGAGGATGACTTATATCCCGGACATGTTTGCTCAACCAAAAAGTGCTAACGAATGGGTGGAGTTCTTCGACAATTTAATTGAGGATCAAGTCTAGTGGATGTTTGAATGGTTCCCTACTGACGAGTTCATCATCAGGTCTAGGGACGTTCCTCACTTGGTGTTGATCGGGTTAAGGGGGATATACCCTTATGTTCCCATTAGGGTTATGAGACAAGCAGGCTCGAAGCAGATCGTACCGCGGGTTGCGAAGATGAGTCATTTCCGAGCATATTTTCAGGATGACGACATCCCTTACAGGTGCCAAGATCAGCATATGTGGCACTCAAAGATCATTATGGAGAAGGACACTATCGATCCAGACATGTATCATGCGGGATATGCACCCTTCTACCCGGCATGGTTAGATGACAACCTAAGTGGGATAGTGGATCCAGGAATCGGTCGGGGAAACAGGGTCATAGATGAAGACGCTGAGACCCAAGTAAAATACAACAAATTGCGCAAGAGGATTCATGACTCTGAGGCCGAACATCAGGAGATACACGAGACAAACATGAGACTGATCAATGAATGAAGGGAAATTGCTATAACCTCCAATGAAAGGGTAGCATATCTGGAGCAGGGTTTGATGGAACTGGAAGAAAAGACAAGAAAGAGGGTTGCCGACTGCCAGAATGCTGAAGGAAGCGAGGGAAGAAATCTAGCAAGAGTCTACCTATTGCTGGGCCTGCGAGAATTGGGGAACCTGGTCGATGTAGTTAGGAAGATCAAGCCTAGGGGAGGTCCTTCTGGTACTAAGTAGATTAGATTTATTTGCTTTTCTAAATGTAATAAGGCCAAGTGCCAATAATGACTTATCTTTTATTATCTTAGTGTCGTTTTGGATTCATCTATTTTCACATTAATGAAATGAGGCATTTATTGGCATTTAAGTTCTCCAAAACAACTTGTAGCTAAGCCTACCTCGGGCACAACGAGGCTCCCAAATTAGGATGCGAATTTACAATTTTGCAATATGTGTTTAAATACTGCAAGTATTCTTTTCAGAACTCTTACTGACTTGGCTATCTTTTTGTTTTTTCTTTTCTTTTGATTATTCCCATTCCCCAAAGGTTGGTTCGCGCATGCTGGCACCATCAACTTATCACACAAGATCCAAAGGTCCTCCACCTTCTCTTCTTCCTAGTCCACCAAAAGGCAAAGAAAAAGCAAAAATGGATGATTTGAATGTCACCAGAAAATACAACAATACACACGTTGAACATGTGGAAGTTTCCGATGGTCGGGGTACTCTGGCCCTAAATGATGCGGTTTCACGGCTTGAGCAGAAAATACTAGAACTTTAGGGTGAGCTCGAGCAGGTCCGAAGCTTAGCAAACCTCTCCCTCACACACAATATCCTATATGTCAACCACTCAAACACCTAGAACTCTGTACCACCTCAAAACACACCTAACAAACGCCCAAAGAATCCTCTTGCACCTCACTATTATGCAACCCCACCGCAGAATCAAACTATCCCGCCATCGTATCAGAAAAACACCTACCACACTCCCCAAAATACCCCACAAATTGTTCCCGAACCCCAAAACTCCACCAATGATCATCATTATACCCAAACTCCCGGTCACCAAAACAACCCCCCAAGTTTGAAATGTTAGACGGAACACGTGATCCCAAGGTTCATCTAAGGACCTATTGTGACAAGCTCGTGGGGGTCGAAAAAGATGAAAGAATCCGAATGAAGCTCTTCATGAGGAGTCTTACCGAAGATCCCTTGTCCTGGTACATAAGCCAGGATCCTAAGAAGTAGGCCAATTGGGTAAGCATGGCGTCCGAATTCATGGACAAGTTCATATTTAATATGGAGAATGCGCCAGATGTCTTCTATATCCAGAACTTAAAGAAGAAGCCAACCGAGACCTTCCGCGAGTATGCTACTCGGTAGAGGTCAGAAGCAGCCAAGGTTAGACCAACATTGGGCAAAGAACAAATGAACAAGTTCTTCGTCAGGGCACATAATCCACAATATTATGAAAGATTGTTGGTTATTGAAAACCATAAATTCTCCTATATCATCAAACTCGGATAAAGGATTGAAGAGGGCATTAAAAGCGGTATGGTGACAAATTTCGAGGAACTGCAGGCCACAAATAAATCATTGCAATTAGGAGGTATATAAAAGAAGAATGACGGGGGAACAATAATGGTCGCCCGAGGACCCAAGACTTCATTTGTATATCAGACCTCTCCACTCGCATACCAAACACCTCCACCCACATATCAACCATCACCTCCTAGATATTCTCAACCAGCCACTGCTTACCATACATATAATTCCCAACCATATTACTTTCAATCACCCCCAACTCGTCCAAATTACCCGAGACCCCGACCTAACTTTGACCGTAAACCACCCAAACAATACACCGCCATTGCTGAACCCACTGACCAATTGTATGAAAGGATGAAGGTTGCTGGTTACGTCACCCCTATTCCTACTGTGGCCATGGAGAATTCATCCCAATGGGTCAATCCAAACAAAACCTGTGCATATCATTCTGGTATGAAAGGGCACACCATTGACGAATGCCGGACATTAAAGGATAAGATCCAGACCTTGATTGATAATAAGGCTATCCAGGAAAAGGAAGCTACACCCAACGTCCATAACAACCCTCTTCCAGATCATAGGGCAAAGGGATCAATGTGATAGAGACGGAAGAAGAATGGGATCCCGAGGGATCAATTGAACTTATCAAAGAGGGTGACAATCCTAAGAAAACCGCAGTCACGCTCAATCCTATTATAGTGCAGATACAACCGCCAATTGAGGTTGAGGTAACATCATCGGTTCCATTTGAAGTTGAGGTAGCACCACCTGCAGCTACACCTATTCAATTTGAGGTGGAAGTAGCCACACCTTTCACAGTGATAGTGTCAACCACATCGCCCTTCAGCACCAAGGCTATACCCTGGGATTATGTGGCCGAAGCTAGAAGAAAAGGAAAGGCCAAGATGGAAGAATCCGGCGCTGCGCAAGGGATGGCCAGAACGGGAAGGGTTTATACGCCGGAACATTTGGGGGAATCTAGTAAGAAGGCCCCCAACAAACTGCCCATTATTGAAACTGGCCCAAATGACCTCTGGAGGAAGGTACAAGCGAGAGAGTACTATGTCGTTGATCACCTGAACAAAACTCCCCCCAAGATATCTATCCTGTCGCTGCTACAAAATTCAGAGGCACATATGAATGCTTTATTGAAGGTGTTGAGTGAAGCATATGTACCCAACAACATCACTGGTGGAGAAATGTCCAATATGGTAGGACAGGTGCTGGAAAGACACAAATTCACCTTTCACGAGGACGAGCTGCCACCCGAGGGTTTGAATCACAACAGAGCACTGCACATTACAGTGCAATGTGAAGACAAGTTCATTGCCAGAGTTATGATCGATGGAGGATCCAGCCTCAACATTTTCCCATTGACAACACTGAAGAGGTTGGGCAAAGGCCTGCATGAGATACGAGAAGGGACTATGAACGTAAAAGCATTGGACGAGTCGCAAAGGGCTACCATTGGAAAGACTAATCTCTGTCTGCAAATGGGGCCTACGTGGTTTGATGTCGAGTTCCATGTACTAGATATATCTGCATCCTATAATCTGTTGTTGGGACGACCATGGATACATGATGTTGGGGCTGTAACATCAACTTTGCATCAGGTTGTGAAGTTCGAGTGGAATCACCAGGAAGTGATTATTCATGGAGATGGGAGCAACCCCATTTTCACTAGTCAGACTATCCCGGTGATTGAAAATAGAAGAAAACTAGGTGGAGAAACCTACCATCGTATCGAGCGGGTCAATGCGATAGAGAAAGATAAGTGGTGTAGTAGCAAAATAGAAAGCATGCTAGCATGGAGAGGGTATGAGCCTGGCAAGGGGCTTGGTAAAAATCTTCAGGGCATCTCCAAGCTGATACATCCAAAGCGCCATGGTACCACTTTTGGGCTAGGATATCATTACACCTGAAGGAATTTCGCAATTGGTCACCACTGTGGCGTGGTCCACACTGTCCACTTGAGAAGCCTATGCCACACTTGAGTCAGACCTTCCATTAGGCCAACATTATATGGGGATCAAAAGAGGAAGAAACATTGGCAACATTAAGGAATATGTTCCTAGAAGACGATGACATGGACTGTTGCGTAATTGTTGAGGATTAAGAGGAGGAATGCCCTACTATCCGAGATGTGGAGAGAGGAAAATTCCTCAAGAACTGAACTGTCAGACCATCCAGGGCCCGACGAGTCCTGGGGTAGCAAGGTTGAACAACATTGTTTATTTTGTTTTCTAAATGATTTCCCCTTTTGGCATTTTGTTTTAAATAATATTTTTAGTGTTCCATAACGTTATTTAAATTATTGAAAATCACATTTGTTTGTCGCTTTCAATGAATTGATGTTTATTATTACCACTTTTCTCTCGTATCTTCATCCATACAATATTACTATTTCCTATATCGATGAACCGACAACTGTGACATGTAATGAGGCAATGGAACAAAAGGACAGGGATTCAGAAGAGGATGCCATACCCTAGGAAATCGTTAGAGAAATAGAAGATTTTGATAACCAGCCGAAGTCCAACCTGGACGAAACTGAGATAATTAACTTGGGAGATTCTGAAACTGTCAAGGAGACTCGCGTCAGCATTCACTTGTCACCATAGAAGAAAGAGGAGTACACTTAGTTCTTGAAAGAGTATGAGGACATCTTTGCATGGTCATACAACGATATGACCGGATTAAGTACATCCATGTGGCTCACAAGTTGCCCACAAACCCAATGTGTCCGCCAGTGAAGCAGGAACTCGGGAAATTCAAGCATGATATGAGTCAGAAAACCAAAGAGGAGGTTACTAAGAAAATCAAGGCCAAGGTCCTCAGGGTAGTTGAATATCCAACTTGGCTAGCCAACATCGTGCCAGTTCCGAAGAAGGATAGGAAAGTTAGAGTCTGTGTCGATTATCGGGATCTCAATAGAGCCATCCCAAAGGATAATTTCCCACTTCCGAACATACACATCTTAATCGACAATTGTGCTAAGCATGAACTTTCCTTTGTAGATTGTTTCGCCGGTTACCATTAGATCTGGATGGATAAGGAAGATGCTGAGAAAACAACTTTCATTACACCATGGGGAGTGTACTGTTACAAGATGATGTCATTCGGCCCAAAGAATGCTGGGGACACCTACATGAGGGCCATGGCTACTATTTTTCATGACATGATACATAAGGAGATAGAGGTGTACGTGGATGATGTCATCATTAAATCCGAGAAAGCCACAGATCATATAGAAGACTTAAGGAAATTCTTCGACAGACTGCGTAAGTACAACCTGAAACTAAACCCCGCAAAGTGTGCATTCGAGGTTCCTGCTGGAAAGTTATTTGGATTCATCGTCAACCGCCTGGGGAATGGATGTCATTGGTCCAATCGAGCCCACTGCCTCAAACGGACATAGGTTTATTTTAGTGTCTATCGACTACTTTACTAAATGGGTTGAAGTCGCATCTTACAAAGCTGTGACTAAGAAGGTTGTTGCGGATTTTGGCCGCGGCCGGATTGTTTGTCGATTCGGAGTTCCAGAGTCCATCATCACTGACAATGTAGCCAATCTCAACAGTGATCTAATAAAAGCCATGTGTGAGACTTTCAAAATCAAGCACAAGAATTCCACAACATATAGACCTCAAATGAATGGAGATGTGGAAGGTGCCAACAAGAACATCAAGAAGATACTAAGGAAAATGGTAGAAAATCATAAACAATGGCACAAGAAGCTACCGTTCGCCTTACTGGGATATCGTACCACAGTCCACACATCAACCGGGGAAACTCCCTACTTGTTGGTTTATGGCATTGAAGATGTTATTCCCGCCGAAGTGGAGATTCCTTCCTTAAGAATCATACAAGAGGCTGAGCTCAGCGACGCGGAATGGATAAGGAGCATTTATGAGCAGCTAGACCTCATAGACGGAAAAAGAATGAACACAATATGTCACGGACAACTCTATTAAAACAAAATGTCCAGAGCCTTCAACAAAAGAGTCAAGCCGAGACAGTTCACACCGGAGCAACTGGTGTTGAAGAAAATCTTCCCGCATCAAGATGAAGCCAAAGGGAAATTCTCTCCAAATTGGCAAGGTCCTTATATGGTCCACAGAGTATTGATCGGAGGATCCCTCATACTCACAAAAATGGACGAAGAAATCTGGCCAAAGTCGATCAATTCAGATGCAGTCAAGCGATATTATGTGTAAACTATTTATGTCTTCCTCATATGATGTAAATTGAACTATGCTCGACCTGATTCCCGTTTAAGAGGGGATACGTAGGCAGCCCTGTGGGTTTGGTCACAATTCAATAAAATTTCTATTTTCCCTACAATCAGAAACTGGGGCAGAATTTTGAGGAGGGCCCTCAAAATTCCGAAACATGTCCAGCCAATCGCATCATATAGAGTAGTCAGGAGCGTTGTCCGTTTAACTGGGGCAGAATTTTGAGGAGGACCCTCAAAATTCTACAACAAAAGAATTCGCAATGTCTCTGATCGTGTCAGTCACTGGTTCATCTAACCAATTTCTAAAACTATATTTTTACTATGTCTTCGAAAACTATGCATGCCTGCTTTTGAAATAAACTCTATTTAGCAAATGCTGCCCCGATAATTTAAACAGGGTCTTCAGACAGAGCGAAGCAAGTCAAGCAAGCTGACGGAGGCACGAACCAACCTCCCCCTACAGAACTCACAATTTTTCTTTGAATGCAGGAACAAGGAATACGCACACCTTGGAATCACAGTCTTCATAACAACAAGGATATCAAACTCATTTCCAGCTAAGAAATACTCTGCCATAATCTATTATTCGTTCTTTGCATGAGAGTAAGCTCTGTCTCAATATTGCATGAGGCTAAGCCCTGCCTCCTTTTTTGCATAAGACTAAGATCTGCCTTCCATCTGCTTGAGACTAAGCATTGTCTCAAATTTGCATGAGGCTAAGAATTGCCTTCACTTTGCATGGGGCTAAGCAATGTCCCGAACCTTGCATGAGACTAAGCTCTATCTCAATCTTGCATGAGGCTAAGCCTTGACTCCATATTTGCATAAGGCTAAGCATTGCCTTCTATTTGCATGGGACTAAGCCCTATCCCGAATTCTGCATGAGGCTAAGCCTTGCCTCTCTATTTGCATAAGGCTAAGCATTGCCTTCATTTTGCATGGGAGTAAGCCCTATCCCTAACCTTGCATGAGACTAAGCTCTGTCTCAATCTTACATAAGGCTAAGCCCTGCCTCTATATTTGCATAAGGCTAAGCATTGCCTTCACTTTGCATGAGATTAAGCACTGTCCCGAACCTTGCATGAGACTAAGCTATGTCTCAATCTCGCATGAGCCTAAGCCCTGCCTCCATATTTGCATAAGGATAAGCATTTCCTTCACTTTGCATAGGGACTAATCCATGTACCGAATCTTGCATGAGGCTAAGCCTTGCCTCTCCATTTGCATAAGGCTAAGCGTTGCCTTCAATTTGCATGGGACTAAGCCCTGTCCCGAATCTTGCATGAGGCTAAGCCCTGCCTCTCTATTTGCATAAGGCTAAGCGTTGCCTTCAATTTGCATGGGACTAAGCCCTGTCCCGAATCTTGCATGAGGCTAAGCCCTGCCTCTCTATTTGCATAAGGCTAAGCACTGCCTTCAATTTGTATGTGACTAAGCACTGTCCCGAACCTCGCACGAGACTAAGCACTGTCTCTCTGGCATTATATTTTCTCTTCTTTTGGGCTAAGTTCTTCCCTCAACTTTATACAAGACTAAGTCATGTCTTTTCGCTTCTAGCATCATGTCTTTGCACATCATGGGCTGAAATATTGCTAACTTGTCCGAAGGCGTCATAGTCTGAATGCATCGTCCTTATTGTCGGAAGACACCATGCCATGTCCTGAGGATCCCTCAAACTTGAATATCATTATTCAAAGGCGTCATGGTTCAGAGGCACAATTTTCATGGCCTGAGAACATCATTTCATGGCCTGCGAATCCCTTACCGCACAATTCATGGTCCGGGACATCATGGTCTAAGGACGTCATCCTCACCGTCCAAAGACAAATTCTCATGGTCTGAAGGGAATTTGCATCATGTTTAAATCTACACAACGATATATGATTGCAGTGAATCTTTTATTTGCAGGTAACCCGATGAGCAACCGTTACCCCAGCAAAAACAGTCCCGCTCCAGTTCCTTCATACTACTTCAAACCTGACCACTCACATTAACCGTTTCACCTATTCCAAAACCTTGTGTCCGTTCTTGTGATAACTTCATCGGTATATTCCGCTGGTGAATCCAGAACTACACAAAACCTGATTCCTGTAAAACCAGGGATATATAGGCAGCTCGAAAACCGTAGTGCGGCCTATGTCTCTCAAATCACCCTACTCGGTCAAAATTGGCCATCATATCTTTACCCGACAACTCTTTCATCCTTCCCGGGTAAAGAGGGGCAACTGTTGATGCCCAATTTTTCCCTATATTATTTTCAAAATGCATATCTATCTTCAAAATAGTACATGAGAATCAATTAATATGTGTTCCATAATTTCTGCATTTTTTTAAGAGTTTTTATTAATTTATCCCAGTATTTTATTTATATAAATAATTACTAATTGCATCACAAATGGTTTTAAAATAATTTTATGGCTTAATTTTATCATTTATATTTATACCAAAGCTTTAATTATTTCATGAATAGCCACATTTACGTTTTTAGGCTATAACTGCAATAACGTTGCAATAATAGCCCATGTGTTCATAATTACCCTATTTTACCAGAAAATAGCTTTTTATATTTTTATAATATCAAGTAATTATTTTAAATTATTTTTATGCATGAAGATCATTTTTTTATAATTCATTAATTATTTTTTTAAAAATTATTTATCAAATTAATTGGGTATTTAAAAAATAGCCCTTTTAATTTTTGTTTAATTTCGGACCTAGTCCAAATCCTACCCTTAACCCAATTAAAAATACCCAAGCGCAAATCATCATCTAACGCGCCCCAATTTTTAACTAATCCTGGCCGTTGATCTCAAAGATCAACGGTCCAGGATATAGTTACCATTTTTAATTAAGCCAACCCCCCAAACCCTATCCCCACTTTTCATTTCCGTCGTCTTCATTTTCCCTGACCTCCCGTCTTCTCTCTCAAACACTCCCCATAACCCTAGCCACCATCAGCGGAAAACCCCCGTTCCATGGGGTTTCTCTGTAATTTTCGGCCCCTACCGGCCTCTTACCTCTTCTGGTTGTTCGATTATGTTGATTTATGAAAGAATCTCGAAGAAATTCAACTTAGATTTTGTTCAAACCTTTTCATAAGCCTACTTATGGCCATCTCCGTTTGTGAGTGTTATTATCTTCATGTTTATGGCTTGAATCAATGGTTTTAAACCAGGTTTTCTTGCATCTCTGTCATTTTTTTTAAACCCTAATCTCTTTTACTTGGGTCTGTGTAGACCCTTGTGGATCTGAGACGTTTTTAAGTGTTATTTGGTATTTCCCTTTGAAAACCTTCTATTTTTCCTATTACTATTTGATTCTAGTGTTTTCTAAAAACTAGGGTTTCGTCTTAAGTTCTCTTCAAAAGGTTTTTAAGCTTCTAAGTATTTGAATCTCATTATCCTTTGCTAGTTCGACTAATTTTTGTGTATATGCTTTAAACCTTAGGTTTTTCTGCTGGTTTCATTGTTTATTTCAATATTTTCCCGTCACTGTTTATCTCTGCCAATCAAAATAGATTGACTGATTTTATTAGAGTTCGAATTATATTTCCCTGTGATTTTTACCTATTATCCTTATTTATGACTTTTAATTGGTACTACTTACCTTATTTAGATTAATTAGTCTGATTTACGGTCTGTGATTGACTTATTTACCTTATTTGAACCCCAATCTGGACTTTTAATTGATTCTCCCTATTCTAAGGGGTCTCTTCCGAATTTTTCTGTGTAAATTGATTGAGTTAGTTCCCCAATTAACTGAATGATTTATTTGTATACCTTATTTTATGAACTACGATTTATTCTTTACCTTATTTGTTTTACCTTACTAAGTGCTATATAAACTCTCATTCTGATTTCTTTAAGACACGAACCCATTCAGAAAGAAACACACACACCCAAACTCTTGCTCTCCTTCAAACCTTTCTGTTACTTGTGTTTGCTACACTGTCTAGCCGGTTGAAATCCAAGGCTAGACTATTGGGTACTGCATACTTTCACCTTCCTTTTAGCTATTTCTTAACTGGTATGTCTCCCATACTATTATCATTCAATGTGACATGAAGCTAGACTTATGTGCTTTCCTGTTTATTGCTCTCAATCAGAATGATTACTTATGTGTAGTTAAATCCATGTCTTGCCTGTTTATTGATCTTAATTAGCTTGACTATTTCTGTACAGTTAGAGCTATGACTTTCCTATTTATTGCTTTAAATTAGCATGACTACTTCTGTTGCTAAGTCCTATTTAGTGTTATGTAATCTGGTTGTTATCATATGCAATTAAACCTATGTGATTCCTATTGCTTGCTCTTAATCATCATGTATATCTCTGTCATTAGGTCCTATTTAGTATGTTATGTAACTTGTCTGTTATAAGATGTCAACTTGCCTTTGCCTGCTTTATGTCTCTGTTAATTAGCATGCCCTAACTCTTATGAAATTATCTTGTCCAATATGTCAATCTAGTTCATGCATGTTCTTATTTGGTCCAGGATACTTATCCACTTGTTTCTCAACTAGCATGCTTTCATTCTTGTCCTGTTTTATGTGTTCCTGATTAATGACTTCTATGTTCCCAACCCCTGCTACCTTTCTTTGTGTAGTTGTATGATTGTTATTTTGATCCCAAAATGCTATATGCTCACCAAGTGATAACTAATGAACTAAGTCAATCCTAGGCGATGTGAAATCTTGTTTGAAGTGATCATGATCCTGTTCTATCTATTGTTTGATTGCTGGAATCTTTGTCTAAACTCAAAGTGCTGAACTGACTCTGTTTGTTCCTATCTACTACTAAAAAACCAAACTGTTTTCTTAAAGCTATCTCCTATTTTCATGTACTATTTTCAACTCCTACTCTTAGAATACTTAGGGTCCTGCCCCTCTAGTGTGAGTACTGCCTAGGAGTCCTTGAGACTCCTCCGAACTCTGACACACTGGGGCTGGCTTTTCCAAACTTGCTCACAAAAACTGTTTCTCTAAAAGGGTTTCTGGTGTGAGCATTGCCCAGGGTCCCCGGGGCCCATGGGAACTTTGACACATCAGAAGACCATTTGCTGTACTATGAGATACTAGCACACTTCAGATTTGGTTGAAGGCCTGAATTTCCAGGTTTACTGTTGGGCCTATCCAGACTCTCTATAGTATAGTAGTTTCATTATGTAATTCATTTATATCTGATCTGTAATAATAATTCTTGTAAAAAACAGATATTGGGGTTATTAGTAAAACTGGGAGGAACTTTTATATATAATTTTGTGGGGATCAGGTAGAAACCATGCCTATTGGACTATTGTGATGATATTTATTTGCATTAGAAACCATGTTCATAGGGTTTATCTCATTATGTTAAATCCTGTTTCTAGGTCATTGATCAGTTCTACATTAATAATCACGTTCTCAAACCTTCATGTGTGCACTAGAAATCATGTCCCTAGGAATTACCTTGCTGAATTTGGTTGAAAACTGGCTAACAACTTTATTCGCCTAGATATCATGCTTATAGGAAGATATATATAAAATCAGTTTCATCACTTAACCGTCATACCTATAAGGAATAAGTATAAAAACAGTTCCAATACTTAGATATCATGTTTGTAGAGATAAATATGTAAAAAAAATCAATCTCTGCGTTTATATGTCCTGAAGTAATTCTTATGATCATTTGAAGCACATAGACAACATGCCTATAGGGTTTAAACATATAAAACCATCATGTTAAAAAAATTAATCATTGGTTTATAATTACGTTCTAATTAACGTTTAGATGACATGTCCATAGGATACTGCTGATCCACACCTAGGCAAGGCGGTGGGACAATTAAAATTCAGAAGTTGTAAAACTGTATTTGTTTGACTGCTTATAAACTGCCAGATTCAGGAAGTAATAAAATCAGCATACAAACTCATTAGGTATTTACTGCCTCGCCTTAACGAAACTGTTGCATATTATGTTCTGTGTTCATATAGATATCATGCTATAAGACCCTTAAATAACTTAAAACTGTTTGCTTGAGGCGTGTAATTGTTTGTTTATTTGTGAAGGTAAATGTGAGCCCTTTAACTTCTCCTTAGGTGACAATCCTATTTGTTTTGTTTGTCGCTTAGATTTTATCCTTTTAAGCAACGTAGGTGAGTGTAGAGTCACCTTAAATAGAGGTCCTAAGCACCTTCAGGGCCATAGGTAAGGTACGGGTAATGCACGCATAAGGTACGTATTCGATGCTATTAGAACGCTTAGATAATAATTAAGGGGAGGGTAATTGGGTATTAAAGGATATGATGACATGTGCGCCAATGCTACACGTAACACCTCTATTTGAGGAAAGTTTACCGAGTATTACACAGAAGTGATCTTATAGGCTAATAAACCTAGGACCCTCTTTATTCTCGTTTTTACAGAATGATCTCTATTTGTTCAAATTGCTTTATGACTAATTCGCTTAAAATGAGTTTGGACGGGACTCACCGTTGTGGACCTTGAATGGTGCCTAACACCTTCCCCTCAAGCTAATTTCGAGCCCTTACCCTATCTCTGGTAATGTAAATCGGTTTATGAGTTATCTGCTTTAGGTGCCCTAACGCACCTTAAATCTGTTAGGTAGCGGCTCTTCAAATTCTATACCCCTTTCCCAAAAGGAAGTGAGTTGTCCCAAAACTGTCGAAACACAAACTCCGCGAGGAATAAAGGGGCGCGGCAACCGCTACTTCTGAGACAGCTAAGTATAAGTAGAGTTGTTCATATGCTTTCGGAGTATGAAGCAATGGTGGACTCGAGAGATACCGCTTCAATTCTTCCAACACTTGTTGGCATTCCGTGGTCCAAGCAATATTGTTCTTCTTCTTGAGCCGCGAGAAGAACCTATGGCTTCGATCTGAAGACCTCGAGATGAACCGGCCTAAGGCGACTATTCGCCCTGTCAACCTTTGTATGGAATTAACGCTGTCCACGAATGTGATATCTTCGATCGCCTTGATTTTGCCGGGGTTGATTTCGATTCCCCGATTCGACACCATAAAGCTGAGGAACTTGCCCCATCCGACCCCGAAGGCACATTTCTCGTGGTTGAGCTTCATATTGTATTTTCTCAATATGTTAAAGGTTTCCCGCAAATGTGTTAAATAGTCCTCTGCGCGTAGGGACTTAACTAGCATATCATCAATATATACCTCCATTGATTTACTTATTTTCTCTTCGAACATTCTGTTCACTAGGCTTTGGTAAGTAGCACCAGCATTTTTTAGTGCAAAAGGCATTACGTTATAACAATATGTGCCATATTTAATGATGAATGGAGTCTTTTCCCGATCCTACGGTTTCATTTGGATTTGATTGTACCTAGAGTAGGCGTCGATAAAACTAAGGGTCTCGTGGCCTGCCGTGGCATCGATCATGCGATCGGTATTCGACAGAGGAAAAGAGTCTTTAGGACATGCTTTGTTTAAATCTTTATAATCTACGCACATCCTAAGTTTGTTCCCATTTTTAGGGATTACAACTACGTTTGCTAACCATTTAGAATATTTTACTTCCCGAATGGATCCTATTTTGAGAAGTATAGTTACCTCGTCCTTGATGAATGCATGTTTTACCTTGGACTGGGCCTTCTATTTTGTTTTACCGGCCTAAGCTTTGGGTTCAGACTCAATCTATGTGTTGTTGTCTCTGGTAGGATCCCTGTCATATCTAAGTGGGACCAAGCAAAACAATCCATATATCAATAAGAAATTTAATGATCTTTTTCCTGAGTTCGGGGGTTAACCCCGTAACCAGGTATACCTTTCGCTCGGGTAGGTACTCGATCAGTATAACCTGTTCCAGCTCTTCGATTGTTGATTTGGTGGCGTCGGAGTCTACGAGAATAATGAAGGATCGAGAGATCCAATAGTCGTCATCTTCTTCTTCCATTCCTTATTTTTTTGACTAAGTCGAGGCTGGTGGCTGTGGTTTCTATTTGGCCTCCTGTTTTCCTTTGACCTTCGATCCCTTTGCTGTCGAAAGCGCCGATATCGATATTACCTCATCGGCCGCGGACATTTCTTTTGCAACATGCTGCTCTCCATATACCGTTTTCACTCCGTCTGGCGTTGGGAATTTCAACATTTGGTGGAGAGTCGAAGGGACTGCCCTCATGTTGTGAATCCAAGGCCTTCCGAGCAGGGCGTTGTACCTCATGTCACCCTCGATTACATGGAATTTGGTTTCTTGTATAGTTCCACCGATGTTCACTGGTAGAATAATTTCACTTTTAGTTGTTTCGCCGGTCATGTTGAACCCATTCAGGACCCGAGATGCGGGTACGATTTGATCTTGCAGGCCGAGCTGCTCTAAGATCCTCGATCGGATGATATTTGCCGAGATACATGGATCGATTAAAACACGCTTAACTTGAATTTTATTCGTAAAGATAGAAATTACCAGAGCGTCATTGTGAGGTTGAGAGATTCCTTCTGCTTCCTCATCGTTGAATGATACAATTCCTTCTGACACATGATCTCAGGTCCGTTTTTGCTGGCCAGTAGTCAATGAAGCAACCGACAAATTACTGGCCACGTTAGGTGTGTCCATAGGATACTGCTGATCCACACTTAGGCAAGCCGGTAGGACAATTAAAATTCTGAAGTTGTAAATCTGTGTTTGTTTGACTGCTTATAAACTTCCAGATTCAGGAAGTAATAAAATCAGCATACAAACTGATTAGGTATTTACTGCCTCGCCTTAATGAAACTGTTGTATATTTTGTTCTGTGTTCATCTAGATATCCTGCTATAAGACCCTTAAATAACTTAAAACTGTTTGCTTGAGGCGTGTAATTGTTTGTTTATTTGTGGAGGTAAATGTGAGCCTTTTAGCTGCTCCTTAGGTGACAATCCTATTTGTTTTGTTGTCACTTAGATTTTCTCCTTTTAAGCAACGTAGGTGAGTGTAGAACCACCTTAAATAGAGGTCCTAAGCACCTTCAGGGCCATAGGTAAGGTACGAGTAATGCACGCATAAGGTACGTATTCGATGCTATTAGGATGCTTAGATAATAATTAAGGGGAGGGTAATTGGGTATTAAAGGATATGATGACATGTGCGCCAATGCTACACGTAACACCTCTATTTGAGGAAAGTTTTACCGAGTATTGCACAGAAGTGATCCTATAGGCTAATAAACCTATGACCCCCTTTATTCTCGTTTTTACAGAATGATCTTTATTTGTTCAAATTGCTTTATGACTAATTCACTTAAATTGAGTTTGGACGGGACCCACCGTTGTGGACCTCGAGTGGTGTCTAACACCTTCCCCTCAAGCTAATTTCGAGCCCTTACCCAATCTCTGGTAATGTAAACCAGTTTATGAGTTATCTGCTTTAGGTGCCCTAACACACCTTAAATCCGTTAGGTGACAGCTCTTCAAATTCTATACCCCTTTTCCCAAAAGGAAGTGAGTTGTCCCAAAACTGTCGAAACACGGACTCCGCGAGGAAAAAGGGGGGTGCGACAACCGCTACTTCTGAGACAGCTAAGTATAAGTAGAGTTGTTCATATGCTTTCGGAGTATGAAGCAATGGTGGACTCGAGAGATACCACTTCAATTCTTCCAACGCTTGTTGGCATTCCGTGGTCCAATCAAAATTGTTCTTCTTTTTGAGCCGCGAGAAGAACCTATGGCTTCGATCTGAAGACCTCGAGATGAACCGGCCTAAGGCGGCTATTCGCCCTGTCAACCTTTGTACGACATTAACGCTGTCCACGACTTTGATATCTTTGATCGCCTTGATTTTGTCGGGGTTGATTTCGATTCCCCGATTCGACACCATAAAGCCGAGGAACTTGCCCGATCTGACCCCGACGACACATTTCTCGTGGTTGAGCTTCATATTGTATTTTCTCAATATGTTAAAGGTTTCCCGCAAATGTGTTAAATAGTCCTCTGCGCGCAGGGACTTAACTAGCATATCATCAATATATACCTCCATTGATTTACTTATTTTCTCTTCGAACATTTTGTTCACTAGGCGTTGGTAAGTAACACCAACATTTTTTAGTCCAAAAGGCATTATGTTATAACAATATGTGCCATATTTAGTGATGAATGGAGTCTTTTCCTGATCCTCCGGTTTCATTTGGATTTGATTGTACCTGGAGTAGGCGTAGAGAAAACTAAGGGTCTCATGGCCGACCGTGGCATCGATCATGCGATCGATAATCGACAGAGGAAAAGAGTCTTTAGGACATGCTTTGTTTAAATCTTTATAATCTACGCACATCCTAAGTTTGTTCCCATTTTTAGGGACTACAACTACGTTTGCTAACCATTTAGGATATTTTACTTCCCGAATGGATCATATTTTGAGAAGTTTAGTTACCTCGTCCTTGATGAATGCATGTTTTACCTTGGACTGGGGCCTTCTCTTTTGTTTTACCGGCCTAAGATTTGGGTCTAGACTCAATCGATGTGTTGTTATCTCCGGTGGGATCCCTGTCATATCTAAGTGGGACTAAGCAAAACAATCCATATATCAATAAGAAATTTAATGAGCTTTTTCCTGAGTTCGGGGGTTAACCCCGTACCCAGGTATACCTTTCGCTCGGGCAGGTGCTCGATCAGTATGACCTGTTCCAGCTCTTCGACTGTTGATTTGGTGGCGTCGGAGTCTTCGAGAATAATGAAGGATCGAGAGATCCAATAGTCGTCATCTTCTTCTTCCATTCCCTATTTTTTCGACTGAGTCGAGGTTGGTGGCTGTGGTTTCTATTTGTCCTCCTGTTTTCCTTTGACCTTCGATCCCTTTGTTGTCGAAAGCGCCGATATCAGTATTACCTCATCGGCCACGAACATTTCTTTTGCAGCATGTTGCTCTCCATATATCGTTTTCACTCTGTCCGATGTTGAGAATTTCAACATTTGGTGGAGAGTCGAAGGGACTGCCCTCATGTTGTGAATCCAGGGCCTTCCGAGCAGGGCATTGTACCTCATGTCGCCCTCGATTACATGGAATTTGGTTTCTTGTATAGTTCTACCTACGTTCACCGGTAGAATGATTTCACTTTTAGTTGTTTCGCTGGTCATGTTGAACCCATTCAAGACCCGAGCTGCAGGTACAATTTGATCTTGTAGGCCGAGCTTCTCCACGATCCTCGATCAGATGATATTTTTTGAGCTACATGGATCGATTAAAACACGCTTAACTTGAATTTTATTCATAAAGATAGAAATTACCAGAGCGTCATTGTGGGGTTGAGAGATTCCTTCTGCTTCCTCATCGTTGAATGATACAGTGCCTTCTGACACATAATCTCAGGTCCGTTTTTCCTTAGCAATTGACACTTTAGTGCATTTGAACACGTTCCAATATCGACCCCACTGACGATCATATGGATCACATGAAATGGCTCTTCCTGTTCGTTTTTCCTGTTGGCGTCCCTTTCTCTGAAATGGTTTTTAGCTCGATCACTTAGGAATTATCGAAGCTGCCCATCGTTGAATAGACGGGCTACCTCCTCCCTCAGTTGTCTACTATCTTTGGTTCTGTGGCCATGCGTGCCGTGATACTTGCACATTAGATTGGGATTTCTTTGGGAAGGATCAGTTTGTATGGGTCTGGTCCACCTAGTATCTTTGATTCTCCCAATTGCCGACACAATACCTGATGCGTCGATATTGAAGTTATACTCCGATAATCGTGCTGCCTCTATGGGATCAACATGCTTGTCAAAAACATTTTGCTCGTGAGTCCCCGAGAACTCTATCCTCGATCGCCCCTTCGATCATTTCGGATTGAATTGCGTCCGGGGCCGCCGTTTCTATGATCTGTGCTATATGGCTGCTATTGGTCTTTGTTCGACCGAGATTTCCTATCGATGCCGCTCTGGTTTCTTCCTGCGGTCATGTTCAGATATATGGAGCCGGGAGGAGTTCCCAGTTGAACATCCTCAACTTTGATCTTTGACTGGTACCCATTATGTACATCGGCCCAGGTTACCGCCAGATATTCAATCAAGTTATACTTGAGTTGACGTGACGCTATCGAACTTCGTTCATTCAACCCCTGAGTAAAGGCTTGAACAACCCAACCATCTATTACCGGTGGACTCCATGCGTTCCATTTGGAACTGAGACACGAACTCCCTAAGCATTTCATTATCCTTCTGTTTTACTTTGAAAAGGTCCGATTTCCTTTTCGTAACCTTTATTGCCCCGACATGTGCCTTTACGAAAGAATTCGCAAGCATGGAGAATGAGTCGATGGAATTTGGCGGTAGATTATGGTACCAAATCATATCTCCCTTCGATAGAGTTTCTCCAAACTTCTTGAGTAGAACAGTTTCGATCTCATCATCTTCCAAATCGTTTCCTTTGATGGCGTATGTATAGGAGGTGACATGCTCGTTGGGATCAATGGTCCCATTGTACTTAGGGATTTCTAGCATACGGAATTTCTTTGGAATGGGCGTCGGGCCGCACTTAGAGGAAATGACTTCTTTACAAACTTCTTTGAATTCATTCCTTTCAAAATTGGCGGCGCCCCCGGTATCTGATCAACTAGGGAGTTGTCCGTTTCTACTTTCTTATCATTTGCCTCAATTTTCTTCTCTCCCGATTTAATTCGTTTGGTGAGCTCCTAGAGCATCTTCATCATTGCGGGGCCAGTCCCCGATTCACTAGCATTCGATCTTTCTGGCACTGGCTCGGTTCGACGAGCATATTCCGGTTCGACCCCACTCGATGTTCGATGCTAGTTTTGTAGCTGTGCAATAGCGGCTTGTTGAGCCTGTAGCATCTCGAATATCACTTGGAGGCTGACTCATCCATCTCCTCCGCCCTGCGTACCTCGACCACCAGATTGGCCTTATCTGCATAGGCTCCCTTCAGGATCTGCGCCCAAATTTGCATTTAAGGCAATATGCGAACTGACGTCGACTGGGTTGGCAATCAGTGCTCCCCCAAGATCAGCCTGAGGCACCTCGACCCCTGGAGAAACTACATTGTCGTTTCCCCGTGAAATCCGAGGTCATTATCACCATGTGTGGGTGCTGTTTGTGAGTTTGACATATTTTATCCTGAAAACAAAAACACTAACAAGAACAAGCGTAAAGTAGTGTGTGTTATCAGAATCAGTATTGAACAATCACTATTATCCTTATCCCCATGGTGGGCGCAAAATTGTTAACCCTAAAATTTGGATAACAATTAAACTTATATTGTGGTTTTAAGGATATGTGATTTCACTCAACACTGACTGATAAATATGAAAGTAAATGACAGAATTAAACTACAAATAAATCAAACCAGCGTTCAAATAGAACTTCAGCCTCGAGTCAAGATACCCTCGAACTGGTAAGTGTAAGAAGCAGTAAAAAAAAAGGAATAAACTGATGAACAATAATGTAAACGAGCAAGAAAGAGTTGATTTGCTATAATTTCTTGTACGAAGATGCCTTACAAATGGTTAGTCCTCTTTATGTAGCAGAGGAATTTTATTTATGGTATAATTCTAATTATAGTAGGAAATTACACAACTAGCTAATTAATCACTTCTGATTCGATCCGTTCCGAGATTTGCGCCATGATACTCGACTAATCACGGATATCTCACTCTTCCGTTACTGAGCCATTTCCGACATTACTTGGAGTCTGTCTCCCTTGGCTTCGATTAACACCAACCTCGATCTCGAACTCAATACCTCAGCCATGATTTGGCCGAAGCTGACCTTCGAACGTACCAGTCTCGATCAAATAGTAAAATCGGATAGCCCCGATTCCAATAGTATACCATATGAAAAATATTTATCTTGCATTCATTCATGCAATCAAAGATCAAAGGACGGAGATTTTTTACTATGTGTATGATTTCGTTGATTCGACCATTACGTAAGAAGAATCAACCCACTATTGATTTTATAAATATAGAAACTAAGTCAAACCACGTATAATCAATATTTATTATTTTGGTGTTATCGATATTTTCAGTTTTTTCATTGATTGAACTGATAGTTTTTTCCACGAAAACTAAAAGTAGATGCACTTGAGAGAATAGTTTTCTGTTTCCTCTTCTTATGATGAGTATTGTTTAAAGTTTAAACAAGTATTGCCTTTGTATTTGCTTAAGATAGATAATCTTTGATTATAGGGAGATTCAGAGGAACAATTGGAACTTTTTTTT
The DNA here is from genome assembly GCA_005239495.1 of Nicotiana undulata. Taxonomy (NCBI): domain Eukaryota; kingdom Viridiplantae; phylum Streptophyta; class Magnoliopsida; order Solanales; family Solanaceae; genus Nicotiana; species Nicotiana undulata. The sequence goes on from ML293108.1 coordinate 64,426, forward strand.
TATAAAAAAACTACAAAATAGTGACAGCTGTGGGATTTGAACCCACGCCCTTTCGGACCAGAGCCTAAATCTGGCGCCTTAGACCACTCGGCCAAACTGTCTTGATATGGCAAAAATTCGTCGATTCAATTTATATTAAAATTGTGTGTTTTATATTGAAAGAATTACAAGAAAATACACATGACTTCATACCATAACAAAAAATAGCCCATGTTTTTAAGTTTTATCCAACCTAGTCCATATTATACATATTTTGAAAGCACTAGCAAATTCATAACTTGTGTTCTTACAATCATTGCTTCTAAAAGTTATGGAGTTAAATATGTGTTCTCACAACCATTGCTTTCACTCTCTCTTCTTCTCACATCTTCTACATATTATTCAAGGGGCCGTCCACCATTGCTGCTTCTTACCATGTGTCATCTGGTTGCAATGTAAGAAAATCGGAGAGTAGAAGTCCACCATTGAAGACCATTCAAAGCTTTGCTTTCGAAAATAAGATATTTTGAGTTTGTTAATTGTTTGGATTTAGGTGTTATTCCAATTGATTGAAAATATCAAAAGGAGTTCAAAATTTAAATTTGAAGTGATTTGGAGTAGATTTGAGCAAGATTTGAGTTAAATTTTAGAGAAGACGCAAGGAAGAAGACGAAGTCAGTTTTTTGTATAAATATGTATAATCTTGTATAATAGTGTATATGAGTGTATAAGTACATTTTATACACTATTATACACTTTTATACACCTTTATACAATCGTCTGTAGACGAACTTATTCCACGATTTTCAGATACAATTCTTGTTCAATACCAATCCAAACCTCCATTAAATGACTTCAAATTTTATATACAACCTCCTTATACTATTTATAACAAGTCTAAATAACACCCACTTCAAATTTCTCACAAAATCAAATTCTAAATTTCTCACACCTTTCTTATAGCGATCAAATATGTGAGTGTGTGTGTCTTAGCCCGTTTGGCCAAGCTGGAAAAATCAGCTTATTTTGAGAAGTGTTGGTGAGAAGCAGTTTATGTTTGGCTAATTAAGTTAAAAAGTACTTCTAAGCAACATCTATGTATGGATATATTTCTGGTTAAAAATGCTTCTCACCCGCTTGAATCGTCTCAACTTGAGTTTTCACCCTGACATGATATGATTGTTTTTTTTTACCTTTGTCTTATAATGCCACTCAAATTCAAATTGACAAGAAACATTAATTTTCAAATTTCATTTAAAGGTTCACTTAGACGAAAATGTTAGATTTGAGATGAAATTTAAATAACAAATTTTCACGTGCCATTTGGAGTGAAACATGTATTCGATAGTCAAATTTAGGTGAAATACATATAGAGAGCCGCCTAAAGTTGCCACGTCTATTAATTTAGATACATTATCTATGCAATGGAAAGCAAACCTAAGCAAAAGGAACTACTTAATTCCTTTCTAATGTTAAAAATATTACTAGTTCAAATTGAACAACACTGTCTTGTCTTAGATTTCTCAAGTTCTATACATATGCCAAACAAATATGGGGAAGACTAATAAACACTTAATTAGCAGAAAAAGAGATAAAATCCTTAGTTCAACTTGAAGCAACAGTAGAAGATAAACTAGAGAATGATGAAGTAACAAGTGATCACACCTTCTAACCTTCTGCTATAGACGAAGCTATAGCGTGTCAAATTTCAAAGAAGTAAAAAAGAAATACCAGACAAAAGACGTTCTACCTCTAAAACATACGTAATATTTTACCTATATATACAGTGTACGTAATTGACCACCCTTACCAGAGTGTAGCTTCACGAACTATGCGCAGCACCAGATGATCAGCTTTCTTGAACTAAATATTTATTAATCCCACCCTGCAAGGGAAAGAAACTCCGTCATCCTTGAAGCAGATCAACGACGTTAAAAGCATCATAGAACCATAAGGGAATATATAGGATGTGTAAAAGACTGAACTATTACACATTGTTTTCACCCTTGTTTCACAGTAGATATCATTATCAGACAACTAAAAGGGAATATATAGGATGTCAAGTAGCAACACAGAGAAAAATATATACTAACTAATTTGGAAGTAGATAGTTTGAACCTCACAAGGTTTCTCGTGGATGCGAACACTAAGGCTATCATTCGCCATGCTCTCTTGCTCGTCATGAATTTCTTTGACGGATTTTGCAACAGAACTTCTGCAGTTATGTAACTCTATTGACTCCAACGTACAAATTTCGCCAATGTCTTTAGGAATTTCCTCCAGGTATAAGCATCGTTTCAGAACTAGGCGTTTCAGCTTTGGGAAGTTAACACTGCCAGCATCCCATTGCTTCAGATTTGTCCTGTCGATTAGGAGGAACTTAAGTTGATCGAAATTCTCTTCATCGTTTAATCCCCATACATCGCCATCAAATCCATCGTCTTTAATTTTAAGCACTTGGAGATTTGGCAACGTTACAATATTAGCCATGTCTTCCCATGGTAAATAAGTACGTGTTAATGTCAACTTCTTCAGAGATGTAGGCAAAGCATACTTACTTGGGAGAGGGTGCGGATATAATTTTCTAGAGCAGACTATCTTCAATATTTCAAGCTTATTTAAACACGAAAGGTTATTTAGCGTCTGGAATATCATATCTCTCCTGCATTCTGCCCAAGCGCCATGAATTTTCAGCCTCTTTAGATTGGGAAAACCAGTAAACAATTCCTAGTACAACAGGAAATACTTGTATCTGAAAGTCCCTCGAGATTTTGTAGCTTGAAACCGGACCCTTCTTTACTCGATGGAACAAGAAAAGAAGAGATCTTTCTTACCTGAAGATGCCTCAAAAAGTTTCATTTTCCAGACATCCACTGGTAAATTAGAGTGACCGCCAAAAACCAAGTTTTGCAGATTATACAGCTCGGACACTGACCTGTGAAGATCATCATAGCAGTTGAATTCAAGATATCTGAGATGTACTAATTTTGTTAACTCGAGAGGGAATTCTCGGAAAGTATACTGAAGGATTGCCAACACTCTTAGAAGTTTGAAGCGCTCTAAAAAAGGTACTTGTTTAGAAGGGGGCGATACAAGTTTTAGTCCATCGAATAAGTACAAAGTTCGGGTGAAACTAGATGATGAATTCCAGCAATCACTCGTAGAAATGGTCGAATGGAAACTGTAACGACGAACATAAGGCTTACAAGCTGAATCATTGAATCTTTTGATGACTTTATGAATTCTGGTAACCTGCATAAACTTCTCTTTTTCAGCTTGTCTTAAAATCAAGTCGCGCACCAGATCATGAACGCCACATGTTTTCATCTCGCCATTAAATCTCCGTTTTATAACCATTATTAAGTTCCTACTAATAAGATCCTCCAACCATTCTTTTCCAATTTCTTCCAAGCTTTTGACCCTTTCATTCCTTAGAAAACCATCAGCAATCCATAATTGGATTAATCTATGAATTTCAACCTCAAAACCTTCCGGGAAAGCTGCCATAGAAAGGAAGCATGATTTCAGGTGATCGGGCAAGTAACTATAACTCATCGCGACCACTCCAAGACATTTATCTGGTTCACTAGCAACGATTGTACTTATAGTTTTGGCAACATCATTCCAACACTTTCGTGTTGTAGAAATTTTGTAGAAATTTTCGAGAGATGTCCTGCAACCACTAGAAGAGCTAAAGGTAGTCCTTGGCATTTTTGTGCTACTTGCTTTCCGATATCTTCTAATTCAGGAGGACATACATGTTCTGCACCAAACACCTTGCCCTTAAGTAACTTCCAACTATTATCCGAATTCAAAAGGCTCATCTTATGAGGACTGCTATCGGGATCTGCATGCTTAGCGACCTGTTCGTGCCTACTAGTCAAAATAATTCGACTCCCATTGTTATCATCAGGAAAAATTCTTGTCATAAGATCCCAAATGTCCTTACTCCAAATATCTTCCATGATAACAAGGTATCTCCGACGCTTTAACTTTTTGTATATCATATCCATCAGCTGATCGTCAGTACTTTCGTTAATCTCATCTCTCACATCCATTGGATAAGTCTCACTAATGTGAGGAATACAAGAAAGAATGCTCAACCACAAATCTCTAGTTCAATATTCTTGAGATATCGTTACCCAAACATGGATGTCAAAGCGATTCCTGATTTCAGGATGATGGTATGCTTTTTTTGCAAGAGTTGTCTTGCCAATACCGGCCATGCCCAAAATTGATACAACTTCTCGACCACGTGGTGGCCCTATTAGTCGTCTCATGATTTTCATCAAGTCGTCTTCAAGACCCACGACAACATCTTCTTGACTCAGATTTGCAATATGTCTAGATGATGAATCAAGACCTAGCAAGGATTCCATATTTGTACTACTAATAATAGTACTATTTTGCATCATGATCTTCCTTTTCACAGCATCAATCTTTTCTAAAAGTGGAGGCAAATCGTCGCATATAGGCTGGCGTGACAATGCAAGCCTTGAACGACAACGTTCCAATTGATTAAATTCATATATATTTAGTTCAATCACATTCTCTGCTTCATTCACTGCAATTCTTATCTCTCTCTCTAACTCCTCAAACTGTTTACATGAGTCTTGTCTTCTGATCTCAAGAAATTTTTGGAAATATCCAACACTATCAAGTAGTGATTCCACCATTTTTCTTGTATCACCAATTACCCAACGTGGCTTTTGTTGCATGACCTGCTTCAACGTTTGAATTAGAGAAATCACAGCTGCATAAGCCATCTCACACCAATATGTACTATAATAAGGTGTCAAGGTACTTGTTTTAAACACAATAAATATGTTCCAATTTTATCAAACGAGAAGCATACGAAGAATATTTGAAACGACTTTCAGACCATACCGTACCTGCTCAGCGTGCCCCTTTCTTCGAGTGCCCTACCGAGTCAGAAGTGCCTTAATCACTCAAGGATTTTCAAAGAGTAGCTCAGTATACAAGGCATCCCACGTTCACGCAGGGTCCGGGAAATGATCGCACCCCAACGGCTGTAACGTAGACAGTCTACCCTAATGGCTTGAACTACTCAAGGATTATATTAGAGAAAGAGAAGTCTTTGTTTTTAATGAAAAGAAAAGTATTTTTTGGGTACAACAGTTCCTACTTAATTTTCAACATAATATTCTAATAAACATAGAGAGACGAACATAACATTAAGCTTTGAAAAAATGTATACTATTTCGTTAATTTGTATGCAACTAATTTGCTTCCTAGAAGTTACAGAAGAGAAAGTCAACAGTCCAAATTAAACGACTCAGTCTTGTTCTATTAAACAAGTTTAATTGGTTGTCTGGTCCCTTTCTTTTGCTCACCTAATACACACAGTCCAATGCCGTTACCTTTTTTTTATAGCATCCGGTACTCAAAGAGAAAGCGCTAATTTATTTGAAGTTTTTTCATTCTTAAAGCTCGAATTCTAGACTTCTTACCACTCGGGATGGAAAATAAATCACATACATCAGGTAAAAAGATAAGTTTAAGTGGTGGTTGATCATTAATTCTTCAAAAACTAATTAATGGAAGGGTCGAAGAAAATAGACATCCGTTTGACCTTTTAAAAAAAATAATTTTGACCTGGTTTAACATTTAGTGTAGGCTTTTTTTCCCATGAGTTTAGTGTAGGCTTTAAGGTTTGGTTTCTAATCGCTATGTTTGAATGCTAGGTGAAAGGAAGGAAAATTGAATTTGCTAATTTGTTTAAGAAATAAATCAATTACATCCCATATAAAGAGATTATTAATTCAGCATAAAACAAATGAATAACTGATAAAACCGAATCAAAGTCTTTGTTTGAGTTTTAAAAAAAACGAAAAGATACTTAAGAAAAAAGATAAGTCACCAACGCATGCCACAACAAGAATGGTTTTATATGATAATAATAATAATAATAATAATAATAATTATTATTTTAATCCTAAACAATAATATGATATTTTGTTGCTCCAAAGTAATAATAAAACATTTTAAACAAAAATAAATGATAATAATAAATTTGTTATATTTGAAGAGAGTTAATTGGTGGAACTCAGAGGCGGATCCAGGATTTAGAGTCTGTGGGTTCCTGACGCAATTTCAAATTAATATACCATAATAACTGGGTTCCCAATTAGGTATTTATAGATATTTAGTAAATTTTTTAATAAAAATACAAAATCTACGCAAAAGTTACTGGGTTCCCGGGAACCCATACATTATACTCTAGATACGCCCCTAGTGGAACTGTTAAAGAACTAAAGGGCAAGCTTCTCATTTTTAATAGCCGACGGATATAAAATAATCCTATATAATCAATGTACAATATATATATAAATCTGCTAGAAAAAGTAAAAGGTGCATCCGCCGGCTATTTGTATTAAAAAAACTCTTTCCTTTATCAGAGGATTTATTCGATGATAACAACAATACTTACTCTACTAACGAAGAAAAGATTACTGAGTTAATTTGAAAATTTGGAGTACTAATCAGGATTTTTAAAATCCAATTATTACTCATAAAAAGATGAGAAGTTATCATTCTCATTACCAACGGCCTGGCCTTAACTAGGGTGTTTTATATCGACTATGATTTATAACAAAGGAAAAAATGAAAAAAATAAATAGAAAATGAAGCAAAGATTTTCTGAATGGAAGTTACAAAATGAAAATTGGCTATATATGTTAAGGGGTTGTATGTCCTAATCAAATGGATCTATACGAAGGTCATGTTCACTTGCCATCACCATCCCAGTGCACAGACATGTTGGGCACATCACCTACAAAATAATAATAACAATAAAATGAAACAAAATCCATTAGCATTTATGTTGCCCCCCGGACTCTCCAAAAATAACGCCGGTTTGTGTCGGATCCTCTTAAAGGAGGATCCAATATTGGTGTGGAAACAGTTGTGGAGAGTCCACGCAACATAAATTAGCATATATGCAGGATGAGGCAAAGTAGTAAAAAATACATGATGAGAGATGCACGAGCACATTAATGCACTATAAGCAAAACACACATTTGTAACGGAATGTTTATGATGAAAGTCATCAAATGTGGATAAATACGACGGTTTTATCCTTCCGTCACAAGATTTTTGCGAGGCTCGAATTTGTGACGAATTCTTCCGTGACATATTGTTTTTTCTTGTAGTGTAAGGATGGTATAAAGAATAAATCTGTGAATTGTAAACCGAAAACTCTGTACTTTCAGATTGATATCCTAAGATGACAGTTAAATGCATGAAAATTTAAAGATGCTCATGTTTCATACCTTTCCCGTCCCAGAGCAATTTGCACATCTTTTAAGAGATGGTGCACGCAACGGTTGATAAGAACCATTCACTGAAATAGGTTCAGTATAAAGGCATTTACCGCTTGCTGAACAGCGTGCGCATGCCAAGTATCCTACCAAAAGATCACGAAAGGATATTATCGTTGCTTTTGACAATAATCTAGTACCATGAACTAAGAAAAACAAAATCATTGTAAAATAAGGTTATGATAACAATGCTATCTTGCATTCTTCAAAACAATAAATCTCTACGAAGAGATAAGATACCTCAACAGTTTACGAGTCTAAACATTGTGTTATACCATTATTGAATTATGTAAACATTGTGTTATACCATTATTTGATAATGTCAGATAAAATATATGAACATACCACTTCCATGGCAATATTTGCACAGTTTCTTCTCTTGTTGGACTACATTGTTAGCTTCTATTAGCATGAGCGCTGAGATGACTCCCACTGCCCCACCTGAAAAAGATGCTACTATGGGGTCTACCTGGCTGAAAATAATTGAAAAAGAAGTCGATATCAAAAGTTCAACGATGTAAATGGTGTTCTATTTTTTTGTCATCGCATTTTATAAATCTTTTCTTGGAAAGTAAAGATCACGCGGTAAACAACTTTGCACAATTTGAAAATGAAGTTCAGGTTTCAGTATACATACCTCAATTGCATAGGCAAATGCAAGTTTCGTATAAAATCTTCATATGAGGTGCCTCCTAAACCTAATCTCAGCTCAAGCTGCCATGTCAAAGAGGTTCAGTAGTCCGAAAATACTTTGTAAGTTAAGAATAAGCAAGCGAAATAACACCACAATCCCGTTATACATAATTCAGCACTAGAATAAGAAATAAAGTGGGAAAAAAGAAAAAAAAGAAATGAGTTCAGGAGCTTACTATTGGGGCAAGTAATCCACCGAAGACCATAATCCCAGCTATGAATGAAAAGCTTGTTAGATAAAGCTGCTTCAGCGTCTTTGGAGTCTGATACAAACAACGAATGCACTAAGTTACTGCTATAAGGAGTAAATTTATAGTCACTAAGTTAAAGGAAGAGTTATAACAAACAAAAGGTCTTTGTCAAGTAGCATACTTTGACAAACCAATATGTACCAACTGAGTTCCTGGTGTACTTCAATTGTTTACTAGAGAAGTCGGCAAATTACCATGTTAGGAATAAACGGTATAGTCGAGGGGATATCTGGCATCTCATTTTCATCTTCACCAATCTCACGTCTAGTGTTTGATGTCTTTAACCTTTGTTGTATTCTTAGCCTGCGTACCTGAAAATTATTCAGAAATTTAAGATGCAATTTTGACAGTACAACCTTTAGGAAATACTAATAAGTTATTCCTTCAAGTTTTGGTAGGCAGTACGTTTGAACTTGAGAAAACTCACTTCTTCCATGAGGAGGAAGATTTTATTGCGCCTGCTCCTTATGTTATCTTGGATTTCTTGAAACTGCATCTTACCAAAATCTTGAACGGTCTCTGGTCCTTCAATGATGCAGAAATTACTATAGCAAACATGGACCAACATTAGTTAACTTAAAAGAATGCAAGCTTATAGATTAAGTCCGAAAACAGCAATCAATATAAAATCAATCAATCACTCCTCAATCTTAAAGTAGTTGGTGTTAGCTACATGAATCCCGTATATCCATTCCGCTCCGCTCAATTCAGGTCGAACATCTAAATGAGTTCAGTATTCCAAGAATTCATCAACAGTTAGAAACTATTTTTTCTCTGGCCTTCAACCTATAACAACCCTCCTCATTTACCGGGCCAACTTCCACGCACCTCGACTAATTCCAGGGATACCTACTACCTACTACCTCCTACCAGGTAACTCTGTGCATCAATGCTTGGACAGATAGGAGGACTTGAGACATGCTACGCTTTACAAAGTTCACATACATTTCTAAAAATTACTATTTGTAGCAAAATATTTCATAATGATCTATTTCACGCACTAACTTTAACTATCAGAACTTCGAGTAAAACAATGTTATTCGAAAATATGAATAATTGGACCTTGGGTGACCATATAAGGAAACCAATCCCACATCCATCCTACAACCACAAGCTCAAACTTGCCAACTGGAGCGTGGACGACATAATATCGGGCCCAGCGCTGGTGTATAAACTAAGAATTGGGATGCGTCTGACTCTAATACCATGCAGAAAACCGAGATTTTCTCAACCAAAATCTCTCTGTTTTCTTCATAAAAAGGAAAAAATTCATGGAAATCAAACCTCAAATATATAAGAAGCAAAAGATGATGTTAACCAGATGCTAAAGTAACAAACCTTTTAACATATATACAGTTTCAATATCATATTTCATCCATATATAGTGGACATAATAAACTGTCAAAGGAAGATTATTTCTACCTTAAAATCTAACACACAACATTCCCAATTTCTAAAGCTAAAGCTACTAAATTGAACAAACTAAAAAGCACCCAATAGCTCACAACTAGGGTATAACCGAGGGTCTATGGAAAACAGCTTCTTAGGTAGTACACAGTCACCACCCTCCCCAGGCCCTATTGGTGGAATTATACTGGGTTGTTTGTTGTTGTAGCTCATAACTAGGATAATCAATTAGGACAAATCAGCACCAAAATACCAAAATTAAAATAAAGGCAAAAAATTGGAGAATTTAATAACCCAACCTTGGATAATTATTATCACCAGAAGATTGAACAGAATCAGGACCATCCTTAGATGTAGAAGAACAAACTAACTGAGTTCTTGATTTGCAGTTGAAGAAAGAAAGGTTCTTAGTATTTGAACTTAAAGTGGAATTAAAGAAAACAAGGGTCTTTGAGGAATTAAAATTAGAAGTATGGATTAATGGATGAAAGCAAAAAAAGGTAGAACCCATCTTTCCGTTTTTGGAAAGAAATGAATGAATAGTATGGGGAGTGAAGATTGAAAACAAAAGAAAAAGAGAAAGATGGGTTTTGGAGGATTATACTGAGAATCAAAGATGGCAAAGAGGATGAGGCCAAAGTCCAAAATTCTCAATAAAGCCACTTGCTACATACTGACGACAGTTAGGCAGTTACTTTTCCTTTCGGGACTAACTATAGTCCAAAATTCTCAATTAACTCTATGGTTTTCGACTTGTAACTCGTCTTAGTTACTACTTTTTAGTTAATTTTTTTAATGAAAATTTTATATTATATAGTCGTCCACTCAAAAAGGTAAACGGCAGATGTCTAATTAGTATATATGTATATTGGTTAGCGAATATAAATATTTTTGGCCGTGTAAACGAATGTGTAACTTCCTCTTTTTATACCTATTTTATGGATTATTTGATACAAATATTGAATATCAAATTTAAGATGATTATGCCCAACCAAAAAAAAGACATCTAATAATGGGTAAAACATTTATGCGTTCATTGTAATTGATGCTTGGATCTCAGGTCATCCCCAAGAGGGATAGCTTCAAGTATCTTGGGTCGGTGATTCAGGGGGACGGAGAGATCGGTGAGGACGTCACTCATCGTATAGGGGCGGGCTGGATGAAATGGAGGCTTACATCTGGAGTCTTGTGTGACAAGAAAGTGCCACCGAAACTCAAAGGTAAGTTTTATAGAGCTGTGGTTAGACCAGCCATATTGTATGGGGCAGAGTATTGGACAGTTAAGAACTCCCATATTCAGAGGATGAAGGTAGCGCAGATGAGGATGCTTAGGTGGATGTGCGGGCACACTAGGATAGATAGGATTAGGAATGAAGATATTCGGGCGAAGGTGGGCGTGGCCCCGGTGGATGATAAGATGCGGGAAGCGAGGCTTAGATGGTTCGGGCACGTGCGGAGGAGAAGCCTTGATGCCCCCGTGAGGAGGTGTGAGCGGCTGGCGGCGGGTTCTAGAAGAGGTAGAGGGCGGCTTAAGAAGTATTGGGAGGAGGTGATTAGGCAGGACATGGCAAGACTGCAGATTTCCGAGGACATGGCCCTTGATAGAAGGCCTGGAGGTCAAGCATCAGGGTTGTAGGATAGGGGGTAATAGAGCTTTTCTTACTTCATTCCGGGGGTGAGGCGGGGTTGGATAGGGTTGATCTTAGTTGGCTTGTGGATTTAATTGAGCCCTCACTATACTTGTCGTTTATCTTAGCCCCGAACGGTAGATTCTAGCTAATATTATTGCATGTCATTTATTTTATGGTTTTTATGCTTCCGTTACTATTTTTACGATTTCTGCTGAAATTACTAATGAATTGTCTTTTCTTTTATTCTTTTTATTTTCCTGTGCTGAGGGTCTATTGGAAACAGTCTCTCTGCCCTATCGGGGTAGGGGTAAGGTCTGCGTACGCATTACCCTCCCCAGACCCCACGTTATGGGACTTTACTAGGTAGTTGTTGTTATTGTTATTGTTGTTGTTGTTGTTGTTGTTGTTGTTGTTGTAATTGACTTCTCCAAGAGGTTACCCTCCCTCTTTACAAAATATATGAGTACCTCATATGGATTTTCTAAAATAACAGGATCAGACCATGACATTTGTTTCAAAATTTTGAAAAACTTGTTTTTGTTATAAAATAACGACTGTAAAGTAAATAAATTAAAGACAAGTATAGAGAGAAACTGATATATGATTGAACTTTCAAACTGATGTACATAATGAACTGAAAACTCCTCTATTTATAGAATAAAGGAAGTAGCTGCGAGGCTTTTCTTCAGCTGCTTGTAAGCTGTTTGCATGAGCTGCTTGCAACCTGCCTGTTTAATAACAAGCTACTACAAATCATTTCATTGAGTTGCTTGCAACCTACCTGCATCAGCTGCTTGTAAGCTGCTACTGCAAGCTGCTGTGTAAGCTGCTTGTAAGTTGCTTGTAAGCTGCTACTGTACCAAACATAGATAATCTTCTACCAGAGGGTAATATTTATCCATAATGGAATATCAAAATGATAAGCTTCTTCAGGAAACTTATTTCCAATAGAGTACTAAATAGATAAACATATTTACAGCGAATTCCCATATGGATAGGCGTCTTCAGGAAGCTTATGAACATCCATAATATAATATATATTTATAACACTCCCCCTTGGATGTTCATTAAAATATAATGTGCCTCATTAAAACTTTACTAGGAAAAACCCCGTGGAAAAAATCCTAGTGAAGGAAAAAGAGTACACATAATTAGCAATACGTATTGTTAGGTGCCTCATTAAAAACCTTATAAGGAAAACCACGTGGGAAAAACCTTAGTAAGAAAAAAAGAGTGCACCGCGTATTTTACTCCCCCTGATGAAAATCTTGTTTCAAATATTTGAGTCTCCGCATTCCAATCTTGTATACCATCTTCTCAAAAGTTGAAGTTAGCAGAGATTTAGTGAATAAATCTACTGGATTGTCGCTTGAACGGATTTGTTGCACATCAATGTCACCATTTTTCTGAAGATCGTGTGTATAATAATTTTGGTGAAATGTGCTTCGTTTTATCTCCTTTTATGAATCCTCCCTTCAATTGGGATATGCATGCAACATTGTCTTTGTATAAAATTGTGGGTCTTTTCTCACATTCTAGACCACATTTTTCTCGAATAAAATGAATTATTGATCTCAACCATACACATTTCCTACTTTCTTCATGAATAGCTATTATCTCAACATGATTTGAAGAAGTAGCAACAATAGATTGCTTTGTGGAGCGCCATGATATGACAGTACCTCCACATGCAAACACGTACCCGGTTTGAGATCTAGCTTTATGGGGATCAGATAAATAACCTGCATCAGCATAACCAACACGATCTGCATTATCTTTGTTAGCATAAAACAAACCCATATCAAGAGTTCCCTTTAAATATCTCAATATATGCTTAATCCCGTTCCAATGTCTCCATGTAGGATAAGAACTATATCTTGCTATAGTAAATTAACAGAAAATGCTATGTTAGGCCTTGTAGCATTAACAAGATACATTAGTGCACCAATTGCACTGAGATAGGGTACTTCGGGACCAAGGAGTTCCTCGTTCTCTTCTGGAGGTCGGAACAAATCCTTATTCACTTCAAGTGATCGAACAACCATTGGTGTACTCAATGGGTGCGCTTTGTCCATGTAAAAGCGTTTTAAAACCCTTTCTGTATATATTCAGATTGATGGATAAAGATCACGTCTGCTAAATGTTCAATTTGCAGACCAAGGCAAAGTTTTGTCTTTCCAAGATCTTTCATCTCAAATTCTTTATTAAGATATTCAATTTCCTTTTGGATCTCTTCTGGAGTTCCAACAAGATTTATGTCATCAACATAAACAACAAGTATAACAAATTCGGATGCCATTTTCTTTATAAAAATACATGGACAAATAACATCATTTATGTAACCCTCTTTCAGCAAATATTCACTGAGGCGATTATACCATATGCGCACATATTGTTTTAAACCGTACAAAGATCTTTGTAATCTGATTGAATACATTTCCCGAGATTTGAATATGCTTCAGGCATTTTAAATCCTTCAGGGATTTTAATGTAAATTTCATTATCAAGTGAGTTGTACAGATAAGCTGTAACCACATCCATTAGATGTATTTCAAGCCTTTCACGTAAGGCTAAGCTGATGAGATATCGAAATGTTATGGCATCCATAACGGGTGAATATGTTTCTTCATAATCGACTCCAGGTCGTTGTGAGAATCCTTGTGCGACAAGGCAAGCCTTGTATATTTCAACTTCATCTTTATCATTCCTTTTCCGCACAAAAAACCATTTATGACCAACTGGCTTTGTACCAGCAGGTGTTTGGACTACTGGTCCAAAGACCTCTCTTTTAGCAAGTGATTTCAATTCCGATTGAATTGCCTCTTGCCATTTTGGCCAATCATATCTTTGCCGACATTCTTCGACAAATTGGGGTTCAATATCTTCACTATTTTGCATAATGTTTAGTGCAACATTATATGCAAAAATATTATCCACCACTATTTCAGATCGATTTAAATTAATTCCATCACCAGTAGAACTTATTAAAAGTTCCTCACTCACTTGAGTCTCGGGTTCATTGATTTCTTCAAGAATCTCAAAACTAATCAGATCTTGGGTCTCTTCAGAAGATCCATTCATAGTATTATTTTGATCATTTGTCGATTTTCTTTTTCTAGGATTTCGATCCTTAGAACCCAAAGGCCTACCACGCTTCAGGCGTGCTTTGGGTTTACTAGTTATCATGCTAGTAGATGGTCCTGTTGGGACATCAATTCGGATAGGCACATTCTCTGCAGGGATATGTGACTTAGTTATCCTTTTCAAATCAGTAAATGCGTCTGGCATTTGATTTGCTATATTCTGTAAATGGATGATCTTCTGGACCTCCTGATTACATATAAGGATACGTGGATGAGATAATGATGAAACTTTCCACACAATTTCTCTTTTGATTTATTTTTTCTCTCCCCCTAATTGTGAGAAATTTGTTTCATCAAATTGACAATCTGCAAATCGAGCAGTAAATAAATCTCATGTCAATGGTTCAAGATAGCGAATAATAGAAGGTGATTCAAACCCAATATATATTCCTAACCTTCTCTATGGTCCCATCTTACTACGCTGTGGTGGTGCTATTGGCACATATACAACGCATCCAAAAATTCGTAGATGGACAATATTTGGTTCATGACCAAAAACTAATTTTGACATAGAATATTTATTATAATGTGTCGGTCTGAGACGAATAAGTGATGCTTCATGCAAGATAGCATGGCCTCAAACAGTAGTGGGGCAATTTTGTTTTCATAAGTAGTGGTCTTGCTATCAATTGCAGGCGTTTAATAAATGACTCTGCAAGGCCATTTTGAGTATGAACATAAGCTACAGGATGTTCAAATTTTATCCCAATTGATAGAAAATAATCATCAAAAGCCTGAGATGAGAATTCTCCAACATTATAAAGGCGAATAGACTTTATAGGATAATATGGGAATTGTTCCCTTAATCAAATTATTTGGGCTAATAGCTTTGCAAACGCTAGGTTGCGAGATGATAGTAGGCACACATGAGACCATCTTGAAGATGCGTCTATTAGGGCCATAAAATATCTAAACAACCCACTTGGTGGGTGATTAGGTCCACATATATCCCTATGTATACGCTCTAAAAAGGCAGGGGATTCCATGCCAACCTTCATTGGTGATGGTCTAGTGATCATTTTGCCTTGATAACAAGCATCACAAGAAAATTCATCATTTGTAAGAATCTTCAGGTTCTTTAGTGGATGCCCACTTGAATTTTCAATAATTCGTCTCATCATTATTGATCCAGGATGGCCCAACCGGCCATGCCAAAGCACAAAAGTATTTGAATCAGTAATCTTCTAGTTTATGATAGAGTGTGCTTCAGTTGTAGCGATCTTTGAATAGTATAAGCCAGAGGATAAAGTTGGTAACTTTTCTACAATGCATTTCTGGCCAGAAATATTCTTTGTAATACAAAGATATTCCATGTTCATTTCATCTATTGTCTCAACATATTACCCATTTCGGTGAATATCTATAAAACTCAACAAGTTTCTTCGTGTCACACCCCAACCTATGGGCCGCGACGGGCACCCGGT
This sequence comes from Nicotiana undulata, assembly GCA_005239495.1. Lineage (NCBI taxonomy): Eukaryota > Viridiplantae > Streptophyta > Magnoliopsida > Solanales > Solanaceae > Nicotiana > Nicotiana undulata. Next base: position 80,294 of record ML293108.1, read on the forward strand.
ATCTTACTTAACCGAGTACCAACATAACATATCTTTCTTATCATACTATCAAAGGTAAATGTGCCAAAATGGTCATCATGGAAAAATAGAGATAAAACATAAGGGAATGCTAGACATAGGACGACCTAACATGATATAGAAACTTATACATGTGACATACGCGCCTATAAGACTGACATGACCATTTGTAAACTCAAAACGTAGGACGACAAGGACATACAAGTATCCATATACCTGACATTTTTCTACAAGCCTCTAAGAGTACATAAAAATCAAAAAGGTCGGGACATGGCCCCGACTTACCACTCAATGCACGTCTAAATCATACTGACCCAATGAGAAACTCCGGAGCAAATGGAGCACACCAACATCTTCTACTGAGTTGATAGCCTACTTGGAGGACTTTCAACCTGTCTATCGGGACCTGCGGGCATGAAACACAGCGTCCCCAAGAAAAAGGAACGTCAGTACGAATAAAGTACTGAGTATGTAAGGCAGAAAAACATAACTAAGAACAGTAATGTAAAGAGAGATGTAGGAGATACAACTTGTAGCATATGAGTACCTCTGAGAGATAGTGACATGAAATGCGTGATACATATATATACATAATCTCTTAAAAACATCCGGCTCTGTGGGCATCATCGTCATCATATCATACCCGGCCTCGAAGAGGACTCAATAAAAACATACTCGGCCATCATCAGGCTCGGTAGAATTGTACCCGGCCACGTGAAGCTCGATAAAACCAACTGATCAGTGGTTGCACAATAGGTGTCATAACCGTCTGAATATAGCGCGGCTCGGTAGAGTAAAATAGATATTATATATAATGCATGTTGGACTCATGGAATCACGCTCTAAACCTATCGGAGTGGCGTAAGGTAGTTACACCTTCGATTAACATTATGGAAATCATACCATTAATATGAACTTCACTAGGACTCAAGGATCATACATAATTTCTTAGAATAAATTTGTGAGGAAAGAACAACATGGACAACCTTAGTTTCTAGGAGTAGATTCATTATGAAATAGCGTATCGTTTACGTTCGTTACACTTTAGATCATGCCAAAAGAATTAAGGAAGTGCCTTAACATACCTTATCAAAATCTTTCCACTCACCAAGTTGAACTCGCCTTTTCGCACCTTAATCTACAACAACGATAATAATACTATCATTAATTTACAAACTCCAGCAAGAACATAACAGAAAACTAAGCCCAAGTAAGTGAGGCTGCCTCGTCTGGACTACTAAGCTCAAATGCACGCCACCACTGATAGGCTGCTCCTCTCAGCTGAAAAGTAGTGAATGAGACCCCACTCGTATCCACGATACCCATAGTGCGGAGAATGCGATGACACTCCTCAAGAAAACCCAGAGCGTCATCTGAAGCTAATCCGCTGAACTCAGGTGGGTGGTACTTCTTGTACCTCTCAAGACGGAACTGCTCAGGCTCCGATGCAGCTGCCCTGGCCTCAGGCTGAACTGGAGCTGCTGGAGGCATAGGAATATACTCTGGGACCTGCCCCATGTGAACCCTCTGCTCAGGAGTACGGGCTGCGGGAGTCTGTGTTCCTCCCCCGACCTGTGATGTAGTTGGGGATATCGGGAGTAGTCCTACCTGAGACAGAGTACTGAAAGCACTCATAAACTGGGCCAAGGTCTCATGGAGGGCTGGAGTGATAGTAGGGACCTTCGGTGCCCCTCCATCTGTAGCTGCTGGGGGATCCTCCGCCACTGCTCTAGCCGGTGCTCGAGCTGCACCGCGTGCTCGTCCCCTGCCCTGAACCCTGCCTCTGGTGGCTCTGGATGGGGGCTTGGATGCCTGATCGTCGGTACGTCCGGTGCGAGTACGAACCATCTGTAAGCAAGAATGGAGTAGAGTTTAAGAATTTTGGCAACAATAACCAGCACGAAAAGAGATTCCAAGAAGTATGATTTTTCTTAAGAGTTACATAGCCTCCCGAAGATAAGTACGGACGTCTCCGCACCGATCCGCAAGACTCTAATAAATCAGCTTGTGATGTTGTGACTCCTATGAACCTAGACGCTCTGATACCAACTTGTCACGACCCAATTCTCCCTCCGACTGAGTCTCGTGACTGCACCTAGTCTAGACGACTATGTAAGCCTATTTGATCAACAAGAATCTAAGATAACAAGCAAAGACAGTAATAAAACGAACTAAAGCCATAGTAATACTCTACGCCGCTTAGCGTTACAGTTTGCTACACCCAAGACCCGGAATATCATCAATACATAACAAGCTGACTCTACGCCTCAATATGCACAACTGGAAATAAACGACAATATAGTCTCATCTACAAGTGCTAACTACACTAAGATAGGAAGGGGACTCGTAGATCTGCGGACGCTGCAGATTATACCTCAAGTCTCCTGGCACTGGCTGCTGGCTAACGGTGATACTGCGTACTAGGACCTGGATCTGCACATGGGGAAAAACATGCGCAGAATAGCGTGAATACTCCACATTCGGTACTCAATAAGTGCCAAGCCTAACCCCAGTCAAGTAGTGACGAGGTCAGGTTGAAGCCCTACTGAGGTTTGCAAAATAACAGGTATAATGAACAAGTAAGTAAAACAGGTAATAATTAACAGAAATTCTAAGTAATGACTAGCAAGAAAAGGTATAGTTAAGTGCTCGGATCAACGCAATATATATAAAGTTCAATAAGAAGGAAAGGCACAATGCAAAGCCATATGAGGGAAAGGCTCAGGTATATGCCCGCAGTCCCAAGGTATGCAATGCGGTATGAGGGAAAGGCTCAGGTCTCCGCCCGCAATCCCTATGTATGCAATGCAGTATGAGGGAAAGGCTCAGGTCGGTGCCCGCAATCCCTATGTATGCAATGCAGTATGAGGGAAAGGCTTAGGTTTATGCCCGCAGTCCCTGTATGCAATGCAGTATGAGGGAAAGGCTCAGGTCTATGCCCGCAGTCCCTGTATGCAATGCAGTATGAGGGAAAGGCTCAGGTCTATGCCCGCAGTCCCTGTATGCAATGCAGTATGAGGGTAACGCTCAGGTCTATGCTCGCAGTCCCTGTATGCAATGCAGTATGAGGGAAAGGCTCAGTTATATACCCGCAGTCCCTGTATGCAATGCAGTATGAGGGAAAGGCTCATGTCTATGCCCACATTCCCTATGTAAATACGTAATATAAATTCCTAAGGGAAATTCCCCAATACAGAGTTAGGCAAGCCACTTACCTCGATTGTGCAATTCAACCAATAATCACGCTCTTGCCACGAGTATCCAACTCCGGGTGGCCCAAATCTATTTAATTCGATGGTATAATGTAAATATAAATTCAAGAAATCAAAACAACTAATTATTTCCAAACTATATGCGAAATTAGAAAAATTAACCAAAACGCCCCTCGGGCCCACGTCTCGGAATCGGGTAAAATTTATATTTTCTAAACCTTTATTCACTCACGAGTCTAACCATATGAAAATCTCTCAAATCAGAGGTCAAATACTCAATCGAAACCCCAAAATCGGTCTAGGAAGTTTCTTCCAATTTCCCCCAATTTCAACTCAAAAATATCGAATTTAAGGGTGGAATTTAAGGTTAGGAACATGAAAATTAACCTATGGTGTTTAGAAGTCACTTACCTTGAACACCCAAGTGAAAAGTCCCTCAAAAATCGCCTCTCCCGAGCTCCCACAACTCAAAAATGGTGAAATAACATAACCCTCGAATTTTTGGAATATGAACAGGGATTTCCGCACCTGCGGTCCCTTTCACCGCACCTGCGAAAAAGGCATCGCAGGTGCAGAATTTCATTAAATCTCCTGGGGTCGCACCTGCGGTTCCGCACCTGCGGGACCCAGGTCGCACCTGCAGACACTGCCCAGCCTAACCAACTTTGCACCTGCGACCTATATATCGCACCTGCGTTATTGAACCTACGGGAAATCCTTCGCAGGTGCAAAAACACCAGAAGGTTGCCCAGTTCAGCAACTTACCAAGTCCAAAATTCTTCCGTTGAGCGTTCGAAACAACCCCGAGGCCCCCCGTGACCTCAACCAAAACCACCAACTGACCCCAATACCCTATTCGAACTTGGTCGGGCCTTAAAAACACGTCCCCTAACATCAAAATTTCCAAGAATGCATAGATTCAAGCCTAAGAACTTAGGAATTTTCAAGAATTCACCTTCGACGCTGAAACACGTCTAAACTCGTCCAAATGACCTATAATTTTGCACACAGGTCATAAATGACATTCTGTACCTTCTATCGCTTTCTGAATTCCGTTCCGAGTCCGATATCAAAATCCCACCTATCGGCCGAAATTGTCGAAATTCTAAATTTCACCAATTCAAGCCTAAATCTACATCCGACCTCGAAAACACAATCCGAACACGCTTCCAATCCCAAAATCACCCCAGGGAGCTAACGGAGTCAACAGATTCCCATTCTGGGTCCGTCTTCACACAGCTCCCGCTACGGTCCAATTTCTAAGGTTAAAGCTCACCTTAAAGGACTATATGTCCAAAAACACTCCAATTTTCATCACTCAACGCTCCGACTCGTTCCATTAACCTAATAATACATGTGAGGAACAATTATTAGGGAATCAGGGCGCTAACTCTCAAAACGTCCGGCCAGGTCGTTACAATTGATAACTTGAAACCTCTTATGTAATATATCGTCACTACGACTCACGTCTCATCGGGGAATATCGGAAATGATTTTCCTAATCCACTTAGGGACGATACTATACTCCAATAACTGTATTTCATAGCATCCCAATATGATTCATCCTATGGGGGTATTCTAATCTCGTGTAGTTCATGAAATCCCTGTTCTCAAAATTATTACTCAATCAAAGGCCTAAATGTCATCCTCTTATCATTTATCACCATTACACCCTTACTTTACTACCATGGTAGCATTCCATCTCTTCTAAATGCTCCTAGTTTTAAACTCCTTTGAGTTCATTCATGTTATACTGAGCTTTTTATAACTTGATGGAAACTGTCAGCTCTCTTGTCGTGATGGGTTTAATCCCGAGGAATTATCTATTTTCGTCACCTTCTCACTCACATTTTCTTATCCTTACTCCTGTCTAGCTAAAACTTTGTTGCTCCACCATACTCTAGCTTACGACCTACGCATATCTTTTTATACTACTCGCAACCTTCCTTTTAACATGCTAGCACCATAGATTTCCTTTCATGCCTTCTCAATTGTCTTTAAATGTAAGCAATTACTTTTCCTGGTCGTTCTGCCACTTGTTGCATGGATACTTGGCTTATCTTAGTGCCCACGAATACATGAGTTCCCTGTAACTCATATGATCTCAATTATCAACTTTTGATTTTTTTTTTCTTCTTCCCGTTCATTAACCACGATAGGTGCCACTTACTTATGGAGTGTATACAATATTGTAGTGAGAAAGTTATTATAAGACCATTTATTCTTTAGGTCATTATGCTTATGTTGAAGCCTTCTTCCTTATTTCCTCAGCTAGTCTTTCGTTGCACTACATAGTGGATACCCTCTGTCTTTTGTAATGCTGCGAGCTTATTACATCATATACCCAAAGGAATTTTTGATGTTCTTACTCACCTGTTATTATCCTTAGTTACTTACCTCCATGCCCTTGTGCTCGTAGGGTTGCTTCTGAATTGAAATTTCAGTTGTCTCCCTAGTGGCACTCTCTTTTATTTTTGTAACACTTATATTGTAACTTCTACTACCCAACTTCTATCTGAATATTTCTCGAGGATTACGATGTCGTATCTGAGAGACTGAATTTCCTGTGCTGGGTTTCACTATGTTTATCTTGCATGATCTACTGATTTATATATGACCTCTTGTTTAGTTATAACTAGGCTCTTCTTGAATCAACTACAGACTACCCGTTGGTCCACTCTAATATCTGTATTTTATGTAGCACCTCTTGGGTTATGTCCTTTGTCTTAACTTACCTCTCGTGCGGGATCCTCATGTATCAAGTGTTCATTTCCACTTATTTATAAATATCATCGAGTGCAAAACCCTTATTGATTCTACCATGCATCATGCTTGCATAATGTTCTGGTAGGATCTGAATAAATGCAATCTCATTCCTTTCACCTTTCACCTTTTTAACGTATTCTTCCTTTACAATTCGATAGTTACCTCTTCATCTTTGGAATTTTTTTAACATCTTCACTGACATATTACTCGCCTTGCGGTAACCCTTCTGTACCAAGGATAACAAAATTCCTTACCCGCGAGGGTGACACTTAGTGTAACTGGCCCATACAGTCCCTTAAGCTTAACTTTAACTTTAACTTTAGGGAAGCGTCTTCCTGAATGACCATTCTCTGAATTTCTCATTAATCTTCTTCCGTTGTCCATTCTATTACTGCCGGAGCGTAATCTAAAATTCTCATGATGCCGACCATTATCAAATCTCTCAATCCCTAATTCATGTTTAGTTTATCTTGTTCGCTAGCCCATACTGATTTCTATTACTCTGGGGGTCTAACATTTCCCTTTGGCAATCACGTTAGAGTCACGAACTTATTTCTCAAAATGAGGATGTGACTTTATGACATGTGCTCTTTTGTTGCCTCAAGGCATGTTACCTCTTGTCTTTTTCTTCCCTTAACTATAGATTCGGTAATACTGTCATTTTTTTGATCTACCGTCGTCATCCACGTATCACATCTTACTCATAATGCTTCATTTACTCTATTCTTACTCTCCTGCTAATATCTCTGTCTATTACCTTATTCTAAAAACTTCAACAGAAACGTTCTTTAACGTTTAGCTCCCCCTGCTTCATCTCAATGGTTCTTCGGGACACCTAACATTCTCTTTTTTTCCCTACTAGGGGCAAAAGTCATACTAAGGTAAATATTCCTCCCTTCTAGGATATCTTCTGAGCTTTCTGAACATTCTAGTATTCATATCGGACTGTATTATTCTGGAGTGATCATCTGGCTTTCTACCAATGAGTACTATTACCATGTCCTGCACTACCCTTCAAAAATGTTAAATAATGATAACAATCCATCCTCAATCTTGGGTTACTCTAACCCTAGCTGAATCCTGATATCCTATACTTCTCTTAAATTATGCCAGTTAGCTCCCATAAGGCATAGTTTAGACGGGTATGGACAATTGTAGATATATTTGTTACTGTTGAAAGTAACTCAAAATGCTTATATTTCTCTGCCTGAGTTATAAATATTGATAATCTTTATTAACTGGGTGCCTCGTACCCTTCTTCATATTGCTTCATTTACTTGTTGAAACTTGTATCTACCTTCTAATTCTCTTATTTCTTTTTACCATATGGGTGGATATATATACATTCCTTAGGTCTCCTTATCAAGAAGCTTACAAGTCTTAGTATACACATAATCTTCTGAAGACCTCACATTTACCCATCATAAGCATGATGCAAAATCGAGTTCCTCTGACTCAACTCTTCCACGACCACGTTCAATCTCTTACCAACTGCCTTAGTGGATGTAGGTATCGTTGTATTACGAATAAAGTAGAATTTAGGAGTTTGAATTACAACTGAGCTCTACCACACGATCTAGAGTAAGAAGAAAGAGTGACAGTCCTAAATGCCATGTAGCCTCCTGCTCATAAGTGTGGTGCACAACACACCCATAAACAAGACTCTACTAGACACAGCTTGTAGACTTCTCTAGTACAGAACTGCTCTAATACCACTTTTGTCACGACCCAACCTATGGGCCGCGACAGGCACCCGGTACCTTACTCAACCGAGTACCAATATAACATATCTTTCTTATCATACTATCATGGGTAAATGTGCCAAAATGGTCATCATGGCATAATCGAGATAAAACATAAGGGAATGCTAGACATAGGACGACCTAACATGATATAGAAACTTATACATGTGACATACGCGCCTATAAGGCTGACATGACCATTTGTAAACTCAAAACACATGCCGACAAAGCCATACAAGTATCCATATACCTGACATTTTTATACAAGCCTCTAAGAGTACATAAACATGAAAAAGGTCGGGACAGGGCCCCGACTTACCACTTAATGCACGTCTAAATCATACTGACCCAATGAGCAACTCCAGAGCAAATGGAGCGCACCAACATCTTATGCTGAGTTGATAGCCTACTTGGAGGACTTTCAACCTATCTATCGGGACCTGCGGGCATGAAATGCAACGTCCCCAAGCAAAAGGGACGTCAGTACGAATAAAGTACTGAGTATGTAAGGTAGAAAAGCATAACTAAGAACAGTAATGTAAAGAGAGACGTAGGAGATACAACATGTAGCATCTGAGTGCCTCTGAGAGATAGTGACATGAAATGCCTGATACATATATATACATAATCTTTTAAAAACATCCGCCTCTGTGGGCATCATCATCATCATATCATACCCGGCTTCAAAGAGGACTCGGTAAAACATACCCGGCCATCATAAGGCTTGGTAGAATCGTACCCGACCACGTAGAGCTCGGTAAACCCAATTGATCAGTGGTTGCACAATAGGTTTCATACCCGTCCGACTATAGCACGACTCGGTAGATTAAAATAGATACTATATATAATGCATGTTGACTCATAGAATCACGCTCTAAACCTTTCGCAGTGACGTAAGGTAGTTACACCTTCGATTAACATTATGGACATCATACCATTAATATGAACTTCACTAGGACTCAAGGATCATACATACTTTCTTAGAATAACTTTGTGAGGAAATAACAACATGGACAACCTTAGTTTCTAGGAGTAGATTCATTATGAAATAGTATATCGTTTACGTTCGTTACACTTTAGATCATGCCAAAAGAATGAAGGAAGTGCCTTAACATACCTTATCAAAATCTTTCCACTCACCAAGTTGAACTCGCCTTTTCGCACCTTAATCTACAACAGCAATAATAATACTATCATTAAGTTACAAAGGTACAACTATCACACAACGAACGACAAGTTTATTTTGTATAAAAACGGGCAGCATTTCCCCTATTATCCTTACTTCCTCCAAATTCAAGATAACACCAACAACACAAGAACACAACAACAACAACATATATACATTATTTTCCAGCCTTATATACACCACAAAATACTACGAAACAGCCCGATACACCGCAATCTCTTCATACACAAAACGACCACCGTAGTCGTGTCAAACGACCCGGAAATGTTATGACGAACGAACATCCCACAACCCTACATATATATGGTGTTTATCCACACCCTTCCTCCTCAAAAACTCCACAAAACAGTAGTAAAATACGCAGCCCAATAGCAACACAAAAGAGTCCCCAAAATAGTCCGCTACAAGTCTAATAGCTCGAACTCACGGCTTCCGATTACCGTCCCGTGAGTTCTAACTATTAGGAAACACATTTATCAACCTTCCTTGATATTTAAAAACTAAATACAGATATTAGGCATTTCTTAACTATGAAGCACCTTCCAAAACTCTAACTACAAAGAAAAAAGAGAGGTGGTATAATGACACTTACGTCGTAGGGATTGTTTTGATGTTATCGCTTCTCGATTTCATGCCCGGGATGATAATCTTCTTTGAAACCCTAGAATATAGCTTAAGGATATGTTTATGGGCGTTCTCTTGTCGTGTTATACTGAAAAATGAAGAGAAAGCCTACATAAGACTTATATATATCAACTTTGGAAAAGTCAAAGAGGTGCTAGCTTGGCACCCTAGCATTGGCCGATCTTCCGACTCTTATATCTTTTTAATATCGTATGAACGAAAGGTTAATAGAATTGGAAACTAAATTAAAAGACCTTTAATTTGGTATATAATATGTCCTAATAAGACCTCATATAATACACGAAATGTATTGCTCAAAAATCTTTAGTGACACACCTACTTGTCACTTATGATGTTTGGGCAGTCTCGTGAAACTGCAAATATATCTCTACTCCTATGTCGTATCGATGAAAAGTATAATGTGTTAGAAACTAGACTCGTAGATATTCAATTTTGTATGTATATCATCCCCTACTTCCAAGTATATTGGGAGAAAAGATTAGCTACATTTGACCTAAGTTTCAACAAATTTATGAATGTAACTTGTGAAGACCTTTGCCAACTTTTGTTCCACAACTTGCTTGAATTCAAAACGTGGCACGCGACTATCATACGACAAAAATAACTCATAGAATTACCTCCTTATCATGTAATGAACCATAGTCTCACCCTAAAGTACATGTTATAACATTCCAAACTCGTCGACTTTCGACGAAACTTATTTTCTTCAATTGGTTTAACTTGTAAGATTTCCAACCCTTTTGGCACTTGTTATTCATGATCTTAAATATTTGTAACCTCAAAGGCAACATGATTAACTTACTTTATATGCTTCCAAAACTAATCTTATTTCTGAGCTTACATCAATTGACTTATGACGTACTCTCACGTACGAAAACATGGGGTGTAACACTTCGGGACTTGGAGGAGAACAATGCGTTGTCTATAATAAGTTGTGTTCCCTTAGAGAGAAATATAATGGCTCTTCCGGAGCCTTCAATCAAACTTATATTTCCAGAAATTGTAGAAACATTTGCTTTTTCCATATGCAAATTAAAAAAGTATTTATGATCTTTGAATATGACATGAGTTGTTCCACTATCAATTACACAAATATCTCCATGATTGGTCTTAGATCCAAACATAATTTGAGGATTATCCATATTCTTCAAGATGACATAAACAAAATAAATATTATAGAAAATATCATTATCAAAGCATAACTTTTACATAATCATACTAACTAATACAAACAACAAAAATTTAAATTTCTACAGATGCATCAGCGATCACATGACTTGTTTCTCCTTCTAGGAGTACAAAGTAATCAGCTACATCCAAATGCATGAAGTCAATATTATCTTCAGAAATAAAATTTTCTTCAGCATTTTTCTCTGTCTTTTTTAGGGAGGCTTGATAAATATCAACCAGGTGATTTGGCGTACGACAGGTACGTGACCAGTGCCTTTTTCCTCCACATCTATAGCATGCATTTTCTGCATTTGTTGCTTGCACCGCTTCATGCTTCCGTTCTTTCCTTTTCCACTGCTGGTGGTTAGGAGGGTTCTTTGGTGCATTATTATTACCATGATTAGATTTTCTTCCCCGACCACGGTCATGACCATGACTAGGGCCACGACCTCTTCCACGCTTAGCTTGGTGGAAGTTCGTCGCATTCACTTCAGGGAATAGACAAGAACCAGTTGGTCGGCTTTCATGGGTTTTCATTAATAGCCCATTATGCTGCTCGGCTACAAGAAGATGTGAGATAAGTTCAGAATACTTTTTGAATCTCATCGCTCGATATTGCTGCTGCAGGAGCATATTCGAGGCACGAAAAGTGGTGAAAGTTTTCTCCAACATATCATGATCAGTAATATTATCACCACATAATTTCAATTGGGAAATAATCTTGAACATAACAGAATTATACTCACTGATAGATTTAAAATCTTGTAGCCTTAAATGAGTCCAGTCATAACGTGCCTGTGGAAGAACGACCATCTTCAGGTGGTCATATCTATCTTTCAAATTATTCCACAATATGACTGGATCTTTAACAGTAAGATATTCCATTTTCAGGCCCTCATCAAGGTGATGGCATAGGAATATCATTGCTTTGGCACGGTCTTGGTTTGATGCCTGATTTTTATCTTTGATGGTGTCTGCCAGACCCATCGCATCAAGATGAATTTCAGCATCAAGCACCCAAGACATGTAGCTTTTGCCCGATATATCCAGGGCTACAAATTCAAGTTTAGAAAGATTTGACATTATTTAGAAAGTTCGTACCTTTGATACTTTCAAAGTATTTGCTCAAGATGGTAGAGTCTCGTGATGATAACGTGTTATAAAATAACGACTGTAAAGTAAATAAACTAAAGACAAGTATAGAGAGAAACTTATATATTATTGAACTTTCAAACAGATGTACATAATGAACTGAAAACTCCTCTATTTATAGAAGAAAGGAAGCAGCTGCGAGACTTTTCTTCAGCTGCTTGTAAGATGTTTGCATGAGCTTCTTGCAAACTGCATTATTAATAAGAAGCTGCTGGAAATCATTTCATTGAGTTGCTTGCAACCTACCTGCATCAGCTGCTTGTAAGCTGCTACTGCAAGCTGCTGTGTAAGTTGCTTGTAAGCTGCTACTGTAGCAGACATAGATAATCTTTTACCGGGAATAATATTTATCCATAACGTAGTATCAAAATGATAAGCTTCTACAGGAAGCTTGTTTATTTCCAATAGAGTACCAAATAGATAAACATATTTACGGCGAAATCCCATATGGATAAGCTTCTTCAGGAAGCTTATGAACATCCATACTATAATATATAGTTATAACAGTTTTAAATTTTTTCTTTTTCAACTTTTTGTAATAACTGTCTTTTGCAAGAAATTGAAATATATTTTGGTTGAAACTTTTCTTCACATTTTTTAAGCAAACACCGTGAACATACACACATTATCTTGTACTAAGAGTCAAGTTCAATGAAGCTCTATTGAATTTGAAGAAGCCGTGTATATTGATTTTTCCGAAGGAGAGTCTTGTAACCACGGTTCAATTATCTCTGCGTGGCCTATTGGTCGAGGGTTTGAGCCGTGGAAGCAACCACTAATACTTGCATTAGGTTAGGCTGTCTATATCACACATCTTGGACAGTAAATAAGCCAGGAATTTCGCGAAGGGTATTCAAAAGTTAATATATACATACAAAATAAATATTGACATATATCCACAATATAAGTTTTTAAATATATGGTATAATTTTTCAATGAAGGGAATTCGGTTGATCATCTTTCAATATATGTGGCCATGGTATCCCTTTCCCGGACCCTGCGTGAACGTGGAATGCTTTCTGTACGCCGATAAATTGATTAATCGGGAAGCTATTACAGAAAATAGGAAATGCTTTCATACATAAAAGGGTGTCGAAAGAAAGAACAATTGGAATAGAAGAAATGTTGGTTTCAAACTCGAGCAATCTCAACAGATTTCTGAAGAGCACCTAAAAGACTTCTCATGATTCTTGGCTCCCCTGGAGGTGCCTCATCTCTCGACGGTCCATTTCTTATGGCTCGAAATATTGGAGGTGAGTTATCGGTCGCAGGGAAAACCATACAATCTATATATACAAGAACTTCAGTTTGTGCATCTTCAACTGTAATAAAACCAATTCTGGCTCCACGAGGAATTTTGTCAACCTGTACACACAACGTTTAACTAGTAAGTCATCTTGAAGAACATTAAAACGAATCGTTTGAGTTTTTAGTCTGAAATTGTATGCATTTTCCATAAGAAAGACTTTGCTGAATTAAGACCCTTTCTAGTTTGTATCATTAAAAGTATTAGTCTAAAATTAGGAGAAAATGAAATGATGAATATGAAAGAAGTCAACAACAACAACAATATACCCAGTGTAATCTCACGAGTGGAATTTGCGACAATGCCCGGAGGAGGCCACTAAAGCAATTGCTTTGGACCCCCCAAAGTTCAAGGCCCCAAAATTGTTTATTTTTTTATATATATTATTTATATATTATAAATTTATTAACAAAGAGATTAGATATACTTTATTTTTTGGAAGATGCTAGAGGCTACTCAAATAAATAATTGAAATTTATAAGAAACCTGCAGTATTTTTGAAAATGAATAACTTGGTGGAGACTTTGCAATTAAGAAAATAAAGTATTTGTTGGAGACGATTATTTCTTATAAAAAGTAGAGAAACATATTTTTTCACTTCAGAATAGACTTGAATTATTCCATATGAATGATTTTTTTTTATATCTACAAATGGTACAAAATTGGATTATAACATTATAAGATTTATAAACACAGTATCTTAACCGTCAATATATGTTTCTTATAAAATATAATATAAGCCTAGTGAGGTGGAGTTGCTGAGTATCTTCAGTGGTGGGTAGCTGACAACCGAGTGAATGATCAAGATACATACGAAAAGATTCGAACACAATCGAAAACAAACAAAAAAATAAAATTATTAGATAATTTAAGGCATCTTATTAAGATTTGGCTTCAGGCCATAACTTTTGTTGAGCCGCCTCTGACTTGCGGAAGGTAGAATATACGCAAACCTCACCTTCTACCTTGTGTGAGATAGAGACGAATATGAAAAGAGTCAAAAGGCATAAAAGAGAAAGTAGAGTCTATTTTGTTATATAGAAAATTGAAGTTTGCTTCTTTATATTTTGGTATTTATTGACACCTCAATGCATTTTTTCTTCTTTTTGTAACACAGAACTTAGATGCTATGAGCCAAACAAATTAAACTTATGGATTTTTTGTTTAACTTACAGCCTGTTGAGAGGGGCTGATCTACAGGCCGTTAACCTATTGAACCCAACAGCTTTGGCCTAGAATCCCGAACTCATAAAGTTCAAATCCCGAATATGTTTTTACCTAGCGAACTTAGAAATCAGGAAGAGTTACCTTTAGAGGAACTGGAAGTGGCAGCATAGCTCCTTGACAAAGACTGTTAGCCCACTGCAAAATCACAAAACAAAGCATCCTTAACATTAACATAAGGAGGAGGCATTTATGTCTCCTTTTATTGACAAAGATACTAATAGAAAATGCTCAAGGATTAGTGCTTAAATCTACATTTTGCGTTCTATCGGAATCGGCCTCTATCGGCCTCTCTACCTTCACAGGGTAAGGGTAAGGTCTTCGTAAACACTACCCTCTCCAGACCCCACTCGTTTGTTGTTGTTATTTATGCAGAGAATTTGCATGCAAAGGGGGCACCTAGAATAGCTATGATCAACATAAAGTTCCTCATGAAGCACAAGCTCACTTTATTATGACTTCCTTTCAATTCTTAATAATTCTCTTCAAGGTATCGAGCTGATGATATGGAAACCAGATACAACAGGAAGAGCGTGCCCGTGTCAGCAGTGGCAAAGCTAGGAATTTTCCCTAGGGTATTCAAATATGAAAGAAGTGAAAAAAATTCTCGACAAAGGGTGTTCAATATGTGTTATATACCTCTGAAACATAATATTTACCTATATACGCAGTGTAATTATTCAAGGAAGGGTGATCAGTTGACCACCCTTGTGGGCTGTGGCAATGTGGCTTCGCCACTGCGTGTCAGGGGTAAACTAGGAAATTGCTGTTTTTCACTGCCTCTACTTGAGGATACCCTCTAGCTCCTACCTTGTGTAGTTGAGTTCCAATTTTGAGAACCTTACCTAATCCCTAATAAGGAGGCAAATTGTTTCTGCACTAGTCATTCTCTTGAACCCCTTGGAATGTCTTTGGGTTGGACAGAAAGTATATGATAATTGACATAAGTTAGGTATATTCTGATTAATTGTTGAGGTTAAATAATACCCTTTAGATAATAACATTTTTCATATTGATCCCTCCACCCTTAAACAGAGGACTGTTGTTCGACCTTGGGAATGGAAAACCCCCTGGCAGTCGCAGAGAGCGTTTTTCCCTTTAATGGCCCTACATGGCATGTCGTGAATTTGGATTAGTCAGATCAGGAAAGTAACTATCTTGAAACAAATTCACAATAAGAAGTACCTGAAAAAGTAGAGTTTCAAATCTTGCAAGATCAATATCCAGAGGCAATTTCATGGTTCCTAAGGAAACCCCATCATCATCTTGATTCTTAGGTGAAATACTACCATCCTTAGCAGCTGCCTTAACTAGAACAGTCAAATTCTGGCAACCTGAATACTCACTGATGTTAAAGAATCTATTACTGTTGTTGGTCTTGTTGGTTAGGAACACAGGAATAGGACCAATTTGCACTTGGGAATTACTACTACTTGTTATGTGGAAAAGTTGTCTGGTTGTTAGGGAAGAAGACATGGCTACTTACTTGCCTTCCCTTCTGTGTACAGTTACAAATGCTCTACTTATTTTGTGACCATAATGATGAGATAGGATAAGGGATTTTGCAAATCAGTGGTGGACACTCCCCAGCACAACAACAACAAATTACTGCTATGCTCAATTTCACTAAAGCACCCTGGCGTACTAAGCTCCCGTTACGTGCGGGATTTCGAGAACGGTCAGAACCGGACCACAAGGGTCTATCGTATGCAGTGTTATCATGCATTTCTGCAACAAGTTGTTCCCACATCTATTAGTCCAAAAATAATACATAAAAATATTAATTTCTCTAGTGCTAAATATTCCACATATTTTACTGGCATATAAATCTCTTACTACACAGTCTACAACAAACGTCGTGTCATTAATTCTATATTTGAGTTTAAGTTCTCTTATCTTGTATCAATTTTTTACACTGTCCGATTATTCTAAGTTAACCTACAATAATATATAACTCTTCATAACAAGTTATTTTTTTAGTAACAATGTGAATTACCATTAACATCATCAAACAATTACACTTATAGAGCACCTAATTATCTGATCTCAGACTTTTAGGCCTCCAACAAACAGGAAAAAAAACATAACTAATTACAAGTAATCTGTCTAACTAAACTCCTACATTTCTGTGTTTTCTTAGACGGTTGAAGTAATTCTATCCTTTTTATCACTTATCTCTTAATTTGTGCAACTACCTCTTCACTATTTACATTTCTTCCTTGAAATTTTTTTGTATTTCTTGCTCTCCATGTATGATATATCACTGCTATATTCACTGCAGCGATCACTTCCTTTTTGAATTGCTTCCAATGCTTTCTTTTGATCTGCTCCAGCATTTGTTTAACTCCTGTAATTTGCACTGCCTGCCCTATCCATACATTCAACTCTTGCCTTACTGCATTTATCCATCCACATTTAACAAACAAATGATCCTGAGATTCCATTTTGTCCTCATTACACAAAATACAGTTTAACATTTTCAACCTGTATTTGCATCCCAATCATCTGTCCTTAGTTAGCAATTTTTCAAGTGTTGCAAGCCAACTTATGAATCTATGTTTAAGCTGAGCTACAGTTGTCCATATTAAATCTGCAACTTCCAGCTTCTGTTGTCCACCAATTATTGCAAGATAATTGTGAGTAATGGAGTACTTCCCTTTTGGAGTTAGGATATATCTGCCCTGTGAGTACCATTCTTTCATCATTTCTTTAGTTGAATTTAGCTTCCTCCAATACCACTTGTTGTGTAAAGGTGGTGTATGAGTGCATATATCTTGATTAGACTTCATATATACCCCATGAACCCACCTTACCCATTGGGATTCCTTATTCAAAACCAACTGCCATATCAGTTTGCCAACTGAAGCTATATTCCATTCCTTACACCCTTTGATGTTTAAACCTCCCATATTCTTTGGACAACATACCTTGTCTCATGCAACCAAAGTCACTTTCTTCAGTCCTTCTTTTTTGCCCCACAGGTACTCTACACGTAACCTATCTACTCCTTTCACCACACTTTGCGGTAAAATAAAAACATTCCCCCAGAAGCTATGTATAGAGAAGAGCACAGCATTTACTACTTGCAGCCTTCGTGCATATGACAGTTGCTTAGAATATGTAACATTAATTCTGTGTGTAATCTTCCCAATCGCATTTGACAGTCCATCTTATTCCATTTCTAGGAGATAGAGGCAGTCCCAAATATTTAATAGGAAAAGTTCCTGCAATGAATCATGTTCTGCCCAGTAGTTGTTCTTTGATATCATCTCCAACCCCAGCTACAAAGATGCTAGACTTCTCCATATTAGCAATCAGTCCTGAAACTTTACTGAAGTGATCAAGGGCTTTCATTACTCTATTTACTGAGTTAGTATTACCCTTACAGAATATCATCAAATCATCAACAAATATAAGATGAGTCAGTTTGATCTCTTTTCACATTGGATGAAATCTGAAATCAGGTAACCTGCTAATTATCCTTAAAGTTCTAGAAAGATATTCCATGACAGCTACAAATAGCAATGGTGAAATAGGATCTCCTTGCCTCAGCCCTCTCTTTCCAGCAAAATATCCATGTCCTTCTCCATTAACTTTGACTGTGAACTTGGCAGTAGAAACACATACCATAATCCAATGTATAAACTTGTTTGGAAATCCATATCCTCTTAAAGCTTCCTCCAAAAACTCACAGCTCACCATATCATATGTTTTTCTTAGGTTTATCTTCATTAAGCATCTAGGAGTTGTCCTCCTATTATAGTGTCCGAGTAAATCATGTCATATAAACACATCATGCATCATGGACCTTCCTTGTACAAAAGCTGACTGATTATCTGCTACTATATAGCTGACTGCTGGCTTTAACCTGGAGCATAACATTTTTGATATACTTTATATAACACATTACAACATGAGATAGGTTTGTATTGGCCTGCATTTTCAGGAGCTTCCACTTTAGGTATCAAAGCAATGTGAGTAGTATTTATTTGTCTGAGCATTCTTCCATTTTGAAAACACTCCAAGACTGCTTCAGTAATATCTCCTCCCACTATTGGCCATGCTGCTTTATAAAAACCACTCCCAAATCCATCTGGACCAGGACTCTTATTACTATTTATCTGAAACATAGCCTGCTTCACTTCTCTTCCCAAAAAAGGTTGCATTATTTCTTCTTGTTGAGCTTCTGATAATCTGTTCCCATTTTTTATTATACTATTGAAATCCTTCACCCTTTCAGTTGCTTTCATCCCAAGTAAAGTCTCATAATACTCAACAAATGTACCAGCAATTTTATCAGGATCTGTTTGCCAAAGACCAGAGCTGTCTTTTAGCTGAGTAATTGCCTGCTTCAACTTCCTATGCTTGATTACTGACACTGAGTGAAAGTACCTGGTGTTATCATCTCCCAATCTAATCCATGTTGCTTTACTCCTTTGTTGTAAATATACTTCACCTAAGTAGGATGACTATCTGAACTTTTGATATGCTCTAATTTCAGCTTGTTGATACTCCACATTTGAAGGACCTCTCTGCAATTGAACTTGAGTCTTCTTTAGATTGTTCCTGCCTTCATTTGCTTCTGTCACTATGTTATTAAAAGCATTTGTATTTAATGCTTTCAGTCCCCTCTTTAACAGCTTCAGTCTTTTAACTATTGTGAACATTTTGCACCCTTCCATATTATTTTGCCAACCTTCTTTGACTATCCTCATGAATTGTGGATGTTGAGTCCACACATTACAAAATTGAAAAGATCTCCTGATTCTTTGCCTCTCCTATACAAATGTCACCTTAGCAGGACAGTGATCACTAATCCCTTCAGTCAGAAATCTGGCATTACACTATGGTATGGTATCAAACCATTGCTCATTAATAAAAATCCAATCAATTTTTGAGAATATTCTGTGTTTTTCATGTTTATCACTCCAAATGTATCTATTTCCTTGTACAGGTAATTCCATCAATCCACACTCCATTACACAATTGTAGAAATCCACCACTTCAGCCCATGTCACTTCCTTTCCACCTATTCTGCCTTCTGCATTCAACACTGAATTAAAATCACCTATTACCATCCATGGTTTGCTGCATCCTCTACTGTGAGTAAATAAATCTTCCCACAATACCTTCCTCTCCTCCTTTGTATTACAAGCATAAACATATGTTACCTCAAAAGATAGCTTGAGAGGTACATACAGAACATCACATGTTATTAGTTGAGCAGTCTTTTCCTTAGGTGTTATCTGATAATAATCTGGCCTCCAGGTGATCCAGATTCTTCCATTATAATGACAATCAAAATTTGTTACAAATTTTCATCCAGCAGACATCTTCTCTGCTAACTGATCTATCCTTTCTTTTTTAATTTTTGTTTCTAGTAGGCCTATTAAACCTACTATTTCCTCATTGCAAAGGAGCTTAATCTCCTTTTGATTATTAGGAGCATTAAGACCCCTAGTATTCTAGTTTAGTAGACTAACCATCCCCATTATGAGGAATAATTAGACCACCAACACTACTTCCTTCTCCCACTTCTTTAATCAAATTGAGTTCCTCTTGCTTATTAAGTATCTGGAATGAATTTGATTTCTCCACTTGCTCCTTCTGCCTTGCCACAGTCTTCCCATATTTATTAGGTGTTTGTCAGTCTTGTTCTCCATTTCTTTCCTTTGTTGCCCCATGTTCCATTACTACGTATTGTTGTGTTCTCCCTAGAGCTCCTTTCCCTGCATTAATTCTCTTGTCATTTACATTTGTTTTCTGAGCTTCCTCGTTTGCTCTGTTCTCATTTTGCCCTTGGCCTTTCTTCTCCACATGTGTGTCTGATGTCTGCTCTTTAATCATTTGTTCATTTTTTTGGATTTTCTTCTTGATTCTACATACTCCTTCTTCATGCCCATACTTTAAACAATGGGTACACAAAGTTGGTTTCCAGTCATAACTAACCTCTTGCTCTATTAGTTTGCCTTTCTCATTTATGAACATCACCACATCAGGTAGTTTAGCATCCATTTCAACCTCCACCAACAGCCTTGCAAATTCAGCCCAATCCTTTTTTCCGTGTTCTGGTCAACCATAAGAGGTTTACCAACCAGACTCCCTATCTTACTTAGCCCATTTTGACTCCAATACTTGAAGTTCAATGCTGGCAATTTGATCCAAATAGGTACTGTCAAAAGTTCCTCTCTAGTGAACTCCAGTTCAGGTGTCCAAGCTTTGACAATAAGAAGTTTATTATCAAAGTGATATATGCCACCCTCAATTACCTCTTGTTTCCCTATTGCAGTATCAAATCTAACAACAATTACACCATTTTTTGACATTGCAATCCTATCTATACCATGTTTACCCCACAACCTTTGTATGTAACTTTGAATTACTGCGAGCCCCAAGCACGTAACATATCACAGCATTTCCCCAGTAATCAATTTCTGTACTTATATCATCCATCTCAATTTCAACAAAATTAATCTCACGTGTTGATTTCGGTTGGACAAACTCCAATTTGTACCCAGCATTTGATATTTTTGTTATATCAAAGTTATCCCACACTGAGCTCTTCTTCCCCTGCACTCTGTTCATCTCATCTACCTCATAGGCCCATGATTTCCTTCTGTTAATCACATGCACCGTTGGATTACTGCTTGTTGATGCTTTTTGGACTTCATCCCATATTTGAATTGCTTTGATCTCCTTTAATTTCTCGCTTTCCGGCATTTTAGTTACTGTTCCATTGACACTAGGGCTCAATTGTTCATTTCCAAAATTTTCAGTTGTTGCTAATCTTCCTTTAGTTCCTCGTTGAGTATTACTCTATAATTCTGCTGTTTCCTTCGCCATTAGTGCTCTTTGAGACAGGATACACGCTCTCTTACCCATGGTAGGCGAGAGAGAAAATAACCATTTCAGATAAAATAGACTCATAAGATTATAAATCTTACCTTTTGCTAACCTGAATAATAGAGTAATAATTTGCTATAATCGGTTAAATTAGAATGATGATATGAAAAATATCACGCAATGCATTTATAGAACTTAAATCCTTCTTTATTTCCCTACTTAAAGGCAAATAATTCATTCCATCATTATCATAATTGTAGTATCTCCTTTCCTACTTGAGGAAGCTAAATCAATCTCCCAAAAATAAGCTTTCCACTTTGATATATCGTAGAGAAATCCAAATTGGAATCATACTTAAACATGTTTGAAAAATGATTTACCAGAGATGTGTTACTGTGGAATTGTTGCAAACAAAACTGAAAACTGGAAATTGGGATTAAGAGAAAGAAGAATAAAATTATGGAGTAAACAAGTTTATTTAGTGTTTGGAACTTCGCCTATCACATTGACCCAAATTAATTCTAAGCTATTTTCAATTTTCTCTTTGCTGCTGTACAAGTTACACAAGTATCTAAACCAAATTCATACAACCACCAAGCTGCAGCAACAATAACAATTCTCAAAGACCCTTTCGCAAACCCAACGCAACAATTTCCATTAGTGCCCTCATGTTGAGAGCAGATTGTGCTGATATTTGTCGTCATTTTGTTGTGAAACTATTATGAAGAGCAAGCTTCGAGCTTGGGAAGAAGACTTCGCCATCCATCTGCTATGCCATTTGCTAACCGTGCCTGTCCCTTAGCAAATTCATGGAAAGCAAGACCCATATCCAATGTCTTCTGTTCTTGAAATCGGATGATCTCTTCGTTCATAAGCCTCACTATCGTATCAAATCTTCTCGATGTTTCTTCCCCTTCAGCCTTGAGCTGTATTGCACAGAAAGACAATGTCAGTCACCACACATGGAGTTTCACGACAAGCCAAAGCCATACAAAAGAGTAAGTTAAACCACACTGACCATTTCATACTCACGCTCAGCCTCAGCCAACTTATCAGATCGTGTCAGCCTGTATTTATTTCTGCAATAAAAGGTAGAGCCATGTTTTGCTTCAGCATAGAGACTCTGAGATGCTCCATATAATGACCAATGAAGATTATTAATGGGATGCATATTTCCCCATCTTAGATAAAGTAACATATACATGTTTCGACTCTTCACTTTGCAGATGAACAGGATACCAAAAATGCAAAACGAAGTCAGTATTTACAATGGCATTTTTCTACCTACGAGATGCATATTCTATATACAAGAAGAAGGATGTCAGATATTTTTAAGGCAAGATGAGGATTCTACATTAAATGAAATTGCATAAGTAACGCAGCTCGCTCTTCAGTGAATCAAATTCTTAAAGTAATTTCACTTTTCACTAAATCAAATGATTAGTGCTTTTCTGTTACATTAGATGACTTGGACTGTACACATATATAGTGTCAATATCCTCTTGGCACCATTTACTCTTGGGCCAAATAGTTACAGTTCGACACCTAAGACTAAAAGGTCTTTGGTTAAAGTCTCATCTATATTTTGGGTTGTACACAATATATATCGTCCTAATAGTGTGTAACAGTATACGGCTATTGTTCACAAAAGGAGAGAGGCTAAGGTTGACGGGAGGGGAAGAAATAAGAGACACCCACGTAAAAGTACACATACCAAGGGACCAAAATGATGACTAATAAACCCCCGTCATAAAATTGTGCTCAGATGTAGGTGAAATCAGCAACTAAGCTTCACTTACATACAACAAGCAGGACACTGATAAAATAATCAAATACACTAAATTCCAATACTACATCTTTTGAAAGATCTAGCTGCCGGTAAAAAACGATTGCAACTTCTCCAGTAGAACAAGACCTAGACGGTATTTTACAGCAACATCAAACCATGTGTAATACTAGGCATGGCTGGATACTAATAGCAGATTAGAGTATTAGACCATACTAGCGGCAAAACAGCATGAACCATTGTTTTATCATCAGATTTAAGATATCATTCAGAACAGGAGCAGTAGTTATTATTCAGTCAATGGTGAACCTTGAGATTTAGGCTCAAGCACAGAAGATAATCTTGTTGGTGGGGAGAGTTAATGATGCACATATTTAATCCTTCCCACACCCCCAGAATGCAGAAGGCTAATAGATCAGGTCATTTTATAAATGAGAAACCATTGAAGGAAAGCTGCAACAATCAAGCTGAACTATCACCAATGGCAAATTAAGGTCAGATTCAGGAAACCACCAAAAAAACGAAAAAGGAGGAACAGGAGTATAGTTGATTGAGCCATACAAATCTATTTCCTTAAACTTGATTGTCTCAGCCAGTTCACACTGCTGTTTGAATGCATTTGCTCTCTCTGCTATTGTAGCCTGTTTCAAAGTTAGGAAGGATATGAGTGTAGGGCAGCAAACAACAACAACAAATAACCCAGTACAAAATATCCCAACAGTGGGATCTGGGGAGGGTAGAGTGTACGCAGATGCAACAATTGTATAGTCATTAATATATCTGTCTGAAATGTTTGGGTTACAATAATATATCATTGTGCAACTATATTTATTATTTGCTACTGCCTTTCAATACAGAGCTCATGGATCTTATAAATTTACATAATTTAAAAATAGTTGGTTGGTTATCACTGAATTGCACATGCTTTAGCGTCTTCCCTATGGCACTACTGAAATGAGGCGAAGCACCAAGCCTGCATTGAGCTTCGCTTCAAGACTCAAGCACGACTCAAAGCATTGTGCCAATCCTGCCTTGGGCATTGCTTTAGGACTCGAGCGCGGCCAATGCACGCATTTGACAAAACTACATTGATGAAGAAATACAACTGTTGCATCCGTATTTGGGG
>ML293108.1:107538-126233 GCA_005239495.1 Nicotiana undulata
GTTGGCAAATAAGCATTATACAGAGTTCAATCTTTGTGCACCTAAGGTGCATTTCATATCTCAAGTAAATTGTTAATGAATTCTTCCTACAGATTTTGAAATCAAAAGCATTTAATAATTGAAGAGAAGAAAACTTTGAGACGAGATGTCCTCAAATACCAATCTGAAAGCAATAAATAAAAATAGGCTCTCAAATCTACTGAAGGTCTGTTAAGACCAGTTTATTACTCTAGAAGCTCACTACACCTAATTTGCTCACTGAACCCCAAATGCACATCTGGCAACAGTGCATTAATTTTACCCAAGCAGAGTACCTTAGGGGTTGTTTGGTTGGAGTGATAAGGAGAGCTAATCTCCCGTATATTATAATCCATAACCATTTTATGTAATGTTTCTATAACCAAGAAATCCTCGATGGCCAACTGCCGCATGATTTGAAACTCGGTGGATTATTTACAATGTTTGGTTGCTTCTTTTGTTTTCCTCGTAAATAATACTAGCAGAAGTTTAGCGAGAATCTATGTATTGGATGGAAGAATAAGAATGCGGGTACTAATAATACAAGGATTAAAACACTGAAATGACAAAACTAACCTTTATAAAAGTAAATAAAGTTTTCTTTTGTTTAAAAAGTAAACACATTTGAAATTAAAAACATTGTATACTAACTTGTAGTATATTGTACCAAACATCCAACAAGAAATAATCAAAGCAATCTTGCATTACTAATCCCTACATAACTAGTCTCTAGACTGAAGAACCCCTAAATTCTTTAGATAGTGTTAACTTAGTTAATATTAATAAAGCGTTTGGGGTTAATTATAAAAGTCGTTCCCTATCAATCATGCTTGTACCAGGTTAAATAGAACAAATCAGTACAAGATCAAGATGAGAGACATTCATGATATAGCTTAGTAACAATCAGAAACATCAACACAATTCACAGACACAAGGAATAAGCCTTATGTCTCCACAAGAAAGTTAAGCTAACACATGAACTCCACTAAACAGTCCAAACAAGCAAATTAAAATTATTACCTGCTCATCAGCCTGCAAGAAGGTTCTCAAGTCGTCACTTTGCCGAAGTTCGTGATGTGAAGCTATTCTGTTTATGAACACATCCAGAGCTTGGCGCCTCATTTCAATAAATTCTGCACTAAATCTGAACTTTTCTGCAAGCAGGTAGATAATAATAATCTCGAAATGTTTCTTAAGCTCCCAGGCTCTGGTTTGACAAATATAAACAGCTTCTTCTAAAAATAAGATCATTTTATTGGTGCAACAGCTGGTAGCATCCCTTGATAGATTCCGATACTCAATCTTTATAACTAATACTTCTCTAAAGAAATGGGATCAATGCCCCAAATATAGAAATCCTTACACATATTTGACACAGTTAAATATGTCAATCTATAGCCAGTTCCACCTACATGACTCTTAATTCTTGTCCCTCTTATTTCCAATAAGCAGTGATAAATCAATATATTTCCAGATTGGATATATTAAATACCTATTGGTTTTAGTATATCAAAGAGAAAGCCTGTACATGAGGAAGAAGTGTAACCAGTACCTACTGTGCTCTTCTCTGGAAGTGGAGGAATAAAAATGCCCTTGTATTTCTCAAAAAGACGATCACGTAACCATACAAAATCACTATAACGTCGAATCACAATCTTTTCGTTCCCTTGGTACTCTGGTAAATTTGTCTGTCTTAAAAAAAATTTGGTGAATGAGAACAAGAAAGGAATCAAGAGAAGTATATTCTACATTCTGCTGATAAAAAACATATGGATGCCTGTTCAAGGAACAGGAAGAAGAGAAAACAACAACCACAAGAATAAGCACAAGAAGCAGAATATTTTTGAATCTTAAGTCCAGCAAAATAACTTCCATTTGATGCAGGGATAGGGATATGCAAGGGATACGGATATGTAGTCGGGATCCAAAAAGAGTTCTGAACATTAAGTTGAGCCTCAAAATGTTCTTAAGTTGTGGTTTCATGGTTTGTTTCGGCCCATTAAGAAAAATAAACATTGGGCCTAACTCAACCTAAAACTAGCTCATAATGTAAAGATTGTCCAAAACTATGTTAAGAGATAACAGCCTATACCCTCAAGCAATGTGGGAGTGGGACCTAATGCAACCTATGAGGTTCACATCTCAAGCCTCAATGTTCCAAACTAAAGCCACCCCAACTAAATTTCAAAGATTCCTTTCCAACATGACCAAAACACCAATGTATTGGTATGAGTTGAGCATAAAGAAAGAAGTGAAGATTCACCTTATCAAGAAAAAGAAGTGAGGATTCATATTGCCGCCCCCAACTTTGTTTGGGACTGAGATGTAGTTGTTGTTGTGTGTAATGCATACTTTTAAAGGAAAAGATCTTTAGAATTGAACGGAAGTACAGATACCCTAGATGGTACAAAGTACCTATAAGGACCTTTTCCTTCGAACATTAAAGTACCAAATGAAAAAATAGCAAGTGACTTTAGATTTTTTGTTAAACAAACTTCAATGTGATTGTTGTGGACGTAATGTAAATAAATAAAGTGTACGGCTTAAATTTAAATAAGCGGTTCACACTATTCAATATAGTATTGGAACAGAGGTTCTAACTCTGCTGGTGCGAGATTGCTCATGTTATCAATCTTATGCACGGATAAAGGAGTAGGATTGCGGTAGGTTAATAGTTAGCATAAAGCTAGTCAATCTATGATGAGTCCTTACAATACGAACTATGCTGATAATTGAACTGAGATGAGCTTAAATTGAGCAATATGAGCAGTGAGGATTCATACAATACAGCTGAAACCAATTTGCTTGGAAATGATGTGTAGTTATTGTTGTATTAGAGCAGAACCCTGAGTTCGAGTTTCACCACCATTAGCAAAAAAGAACTTAACATGTTTGGGCCAATAAAGCAAAAGTTTACTTTCCAGAGGTTCTTTTATACCCGTTAAATACAATTCGAAGCGCTCCAGATTTAGCCACCATAACTATTTATCAGAGGTGCCTAGTTCCACATACACCAAGATATAGGAATTGTAAGAATATGTCGAACACCGTACACTATTGTACCAATGCAATTACAAAAACCAAACAAAAGAAAAAGAAAAGAAAGAAAAAAACTTTCTTTGCAGTAAGAAGTACAAGACAACCCTTGATTTTAGGACATTCGCATAAATCATAACAAGGTCAAACTATGAAATGAAAGTATAATCAAGATATGAACAAGAGGTAACTAAGGCATAAATCTATCCGCATGTAATGTTCAACTCTTCATTTTCTTGGCGCCTCTTCAAAACCCCAGCCTGCTGTCTAGTTTCTCTTCCTATGGATGATGTATCTTAAACTACATAGTTCATATCACCATGAAAACACTATCTATGAGCAAAGTATCAAATCAAGACATTATTCTCTCAAGTCATGCAAATTATGCCAAGGTTGCTTCTTTCCAAATACTTTGGATACTCGAGAAACTCCCAAGGATCATTAGCGCACAGGTCAATACTTGGTGAATAATGGGTTTGACCCTCTACCCTTCTCCATTTAATTACCAAGCTTTTATCTCTTCGAATCTCATAACATCCACCTAACCACACAACATGTTTGCGCTCTTAAAACTAGACCAAAGACCGGGGGCATCTTTCCTAATATACATCCAACGGAAGGTACTTTTCATTTGTTTACTCTGATTCTACATATTAAGCATAGATCACGTCTAGCCACAATATTACTCTTCAGTCTTATCAGGTGTTATTCACTTTGATCTTAGATTGGATCGAACTTATGCCATTAGATACTCTCCAGCTCAAATTCAAAAAGGGCTTTCACACAATATGATTATGCGGTGGATCTAGCATGTGTTTATGGGTTGAAGTGAACCCAATAGCTTTTGTCCTAACCAAGTATATGTATTAAGAAATAAACTAATATCTAAAAATATTTACCAGTGAACCCAGTTATTGTTGTAAGAACCCATAAAATTCAAATACTGGATCCGCCTCTGAATAGTACTAATACTTATACAAAAATTACACATGCATATACATTGAGAGAAAGGAAACGAACAAAATGACCTTGGTGATGACTTTGTAGGAGATATAAGCTTGAACTCCATTACCCATTTTAGCTGGATCCGTAACTGATACTGATAGAAATGGGGCTTGTGAAGATGGGGATCTAGGACTCTGTAATGACCCTGATCCACTCCTTTGCTGCACCATTTTACAATTTTCAAAATCAATCAAAACTACAAATTACAAAAATTGAGTACAAAAAAGAAAATAAGATTCGTGATAATGGCGGAAAGATAATTACCATAGTGTTCATAGCTGTTTAGCTTGTTAAATTACCGGAGAACGGTGCGAAGATGTGTAGAACTGTCAACTCTCGACTCGTGAGTCGTGACTTTGGCCTTTTAGTGAGGAGTCGTATACATGTGGAACATATGAAGAGTCTTAATTGTCATGTTTACAAATTTCCCAAACACCAATTTCAATCGGATACTGTTTTCTCCGTTCAAAAAGAATGACATATCTAAATAAAATTTGTATATATCCGCAAGAAAAAGTAAATATTAATACCGATATATCTAATTTTTACGAGAAAATTAGGCATGATTAGAATTAGCAGATTTTTAATTGAAAATTATTTTTACAAAAAAAGAACTTTTTGACAATAAAGTTTTATGTAAAAATTGTTAAGCATATTATAAACAACTAAGAGACCGTATGGAAAAGTTCGTAGTGGAAAACCCCAATGACATAGTCACTCACAGAAAGTTTGGAACCCTCAGTATAGTGTCCCGATGTAGCAAAAAAAGAGGTTGTACGTGAAAGAGTACTCAGACGAAAGTACTATTTCTTGACCATTGGATAAGGATGTGATTCAGATGGATCAAAAGAAGGTCAGATCTGTTGTGGACTGGGAAGTGCCAAAGAAGGAGAGAGCAGACAGCAGTGGTGAAGCTGGATGCTCGAAGTCATTTTAGATACGGCAAAACAGCTCGAATTTCACTTTTTCCAACAAAAAAAATCACTTTTTTGCAATCGTGTTTGGCCGGAAAATTTTCAATTTTCACTTAATTGGATATCGAAATTTTTTCGAAATTTGAAAAACTTCAAAAAATTTATTTTTCAAAATTTTCATTTTAATCACTCACAAAAATTCAAAAACAACTCCAAATTGTAATCATGTCCAAATACAACTCTAATTTTCAAATGTCATTTCTACTTGAACTTTTTATTATCTTTTACCAAAATTTCACAATTCCTATGTCCAAATGTCCGCTAAGTTTATAGTGAAAAATATTATAACACCTTTGAAAAGATAGTAACCAATGAAAAATGTATTTTTTTAGATAGTTATAATTAAATAGTACAAGAATTTGGTGACATAATCACTTTTTAAACTAGTATCATTGGGTTTGACATGGCAATATAAACTAGATGTGAAAAGCATAAGTATGGTAGGGTTCCTTTTGTGTTATTAATAGCTCAGACAATTGGAAGGCCGATATGTGTAGTCTTTTAAAAAAAATGGGCCATGAGGAACGAATTTGTGAGTAATAGTAAAGTTATTTCTCCTACTTATGTGATATATGAGCCTCTGAAGTTTTGGAGTGAATGGGAGATTGCCATGACTAAAAAATGATTGGGAGGTCTAGTGAGTGTTTCCATCTCAGGGTGTGGCTCCGTCTTGATCTAACCCTTCACATGGGATCTGGAAATGCAATATAGATGTAGTTGTCTTCCTTACTTTAGGTTGCAGTGGAACAGAGATTGGTGTGCAGTGATTTTTCAAGATTGTATCAATGTTAGGCATGCTGAAATTATGTGTTTACATTTGGCTCTCGTCTAGTAGATTCAATATTTTGGTGGCTCAAATATAATTAAATGAGATATTCAGGAAATTGTATTTTTTTATAACTCATCAAATGAAGATTTCACAGATTTTGGAGTGGTTCTAGAAGATTGTTGTTTCTTGTTAGGGATAAATCCTGATATTTCTCTGATTTGGTTTAAGAGACATGTAAATCTAATTGCTTATTGCTTGGCAATAGTGTATAGAAATTATATTAATCCTTTCCATTGGGAGTGTGCACCTAATTTTATTATAAACTTATTGATTACTAATTCAGTCTAACAAAAAAATTTGAGTTAAAAAAAACAACGCTCAAAGTTTAGATATTGTTTGAAATGTAATTGAAACATAATTATTTTTTAACATGAAAATAAAATTTAAAGAAAAATACCGGGTGAATTAGTTAAATGACCTTGTACAGAAAATAAATAAAAAGTTCATGACAATGTAAATTGAGTAAATTATTTTAGATTGTGATCATGTGGATTAAGTATCAGTTTTAGTTGGACGTTCTTTTAAAATTAACATAAAACGAAGGGTAACTTTCCAAAATTTGGAAGTTAGATTTTTACTTTGTGCTACTAATTGTTTTTTGCTCATTTGTTTTAGTAAGAAAAGATAAAAACTTATATTAGATAATAAATTATTACAGGGAGGAGAAGCAGTAGGTCTACCGTGGGCCAAAGTTACATTGTTACTACATAACACTACAGTGGAATCTCTAGTGGGATCCTTATTAGGGGTTTTCATAAGTGGATTGTTTGATATTAGGGGTTTCCATAAGTGAGATCTCTAATGGGATCCTTATTAGGGGTTTTCATAAGTGGATTGTTTGATATTAGGGATTTCCATAAGTGGGATCTCTAATGGGATCCTTATTAGGGATTTTCAGAAGCGGTAGGTCTGCTATGGGCCAAAGTTACATTGTTACTACATAACACTACAGTGGGATCCTTATTAGGGGTTTCCACAAGGGGTTTAAATATTGTTTGAAATGTAATTGAAACATAATTATTTTTTAACATGAAAATAAAATTTAAAGAAAAATGTTGGGTGAATTAGTTAAATGACCTTGTACAGAAAATAATAAAAAGTTCATGACAATTCAAGTTGAATAAATTGTTTTAGATTGTGACCATGTGGAATAAGTATCAGCTTCAATTAGACGTCCTGTTAAAATTAATATAAAACGAAGGGTAACTTTCCAAAATTTGGAAGTTAGATTTTTACTTTGTGCTACTAGTTGCTTTTTGCTCCTTTGTTTTGGTCAGAAAAGACAAAAACTTATATTAGATAATAAACTATTACAGGGAGGTAGAAGCAGTAGGCCTACTATGGGCCAAAGTTACGTTGTTACTACATAACACTACAGTGAGATCTCTAGTGGGATCATTATTAGGGGTTTCCATCACTCGAGCTAGGCAATCAATCCAAAGACAATGACGACCGGGGTTGGACTCTAGTCACTCGCAAGAAGCGAAAACATCAGGCAATTTCTAGGTTACGAATTCCTAAGCCAAGAGAGATGATGAGCAATGTGGATGAGCTACAACTACCAAGAATTATCAAATCTTCTATTAGAAAGAAGTTTAACGGTGCCTTATCGCCAAAGTTTCAAAAGCTCATCACATTGCATGAATTCTTTCCTGGAAAATTCCTTCATGGAGGTCACGTTGGTGAAAATCTTTTAGTTTCTACTACGGATGGAGCAAAGGAAAGCAACGATGAGCTTGCTCCAATGAAAACACAAGAACATCATGATAACAGAAAAGTTGTCACATGTTGTGCAACAATTTCCTTCATAGATGATGACTTATTAGTGGGGTCTAAGACACATAACAGACCTTTGTTCGTTGTAGGGGCCATTCGGGAACATCATCTCAATCGTATACTTGTTGATAATGGGTCGGATATCAACATCATGCCGAATACGGTGCTAAAAATTTTGGGATTGATGATCTATCCAAAAGTACCTAACAATCTAAGGTTTCAACCAAGGAGGACAATGATCCATAAGTATGATCCGCATAGGATTATCCATTGGTGAGATCAAGTCCAACACCTTGATTCACATCATAGATGCTAAAACATTATACAATTTTCTGTTGGGACGTTCATGAGAAGGGAGTGGTATTGTCTACTTTGCATCAATGTCTGAAGTAAAGAAAAGATGGAGAAATAGTCAGAATTGATGCAGACATCAATCCTTTTATTGAGACAGAGTCGTACTTTGCAGGCGCAAATTCTACCTAGATTCTTGCGAACGTAGAGTGGAGAAACTGTCATCAGTCGACGACTCTGATGTCAATTCAAAAGAAGAAAATGAGGCTCGATGGACTACCACCAATGTTGAATCAAGAAGATGAATGGTTTTGAAGAATGACAAATTCACTCAGAGTTGAACCAGGTCCATCATGGAAAACATAGACATGCAGACTGAATGGCACGAGAAGAGTTCACACACAGGAGATAAACACAATCACTAAATTAAGGGGATATCTCCTGATCGAAAAGATTGCAAATGGATAGGGAGATGGACTTCTTATTCAGGAAGGACATAATCAATATAGAGGAGAATCTAGGAAGTTGAGATCAACTCAAACTCTTCCACCAAGGAAGAGTTGCATCAGAATTCTACTACATCATCTCAACTACTGATCCTATATATTGTCAAGTGGCCCTGCTGAACAAATGCGCACGAACATAGAAGTGAAACAAGAATTGAGAGCAAAATTATCAAAGCAATTTTGCAAGCAGTTCATGTGAGAATTCCTGTGCGACTCAAAAGCTACTTGAACAAGCTCGAAGAACCAGTTCCATCTGTTATCTTTTGAATCTAGTTGTTTGTAGTAGGTGATCACAAATTGTATCTTTCAGCTTTATCTAGAAGCAATTGTAATAGGTACAGAGTATTCAAGTTAGAGTTAAATTGAAGCTTGTCGCAATTAGCTAGAGGCTAGTTTGCCACAAGGGGATTAGAGTTAGTCCTTAGGTTTACAAAAGAGATTATTTTGTAAATGTTGTTTGGCTCATTAACTTAGTGAAGAGTTTGGGAAAATCCTACTGGGAAGTAGGTCGTGATTTTTTCACCTTTTGAGCCAGGTGTTTTCCACGTAAAATTGATGTGTTCTTTTATTTCTGCAATTATTATTCCGCAAACTGTAGAAGTTGGAACACCTAGAAGAACCTGGTCCTTCTATAACTTCAGCACTCGAAAATTGGACATCACACAAATAACCACCCCCCTCTTGTGTGGTATTGACGTATAAAACATCAATTGGTGTCAGAGCGGGTTATCCTTGAAGAGGTTAACACCTTAGGAAAAGATCAAAATGAGTGCACCACCTGGGAACTAGGAAGGACAATCAACTTCTAGGCCACCACTCTTCAACGTCCAGTACTGCTCCTGGTGGAAGAACAGGATGGAGGATCACTTAATTGGGGAAGACTATGAACTACGGGACATAGTCACTGATGGTCCTTTGGCTATCATGAAAAAGACTGCTGAAGGAGTAGACGTGCCAAAGACTAGAGCTGATTGCACTGCTGAAGACTTAAGAAAATGGGAGAAGAATGCTAAGGCCAAGAAGTGGCTAGTGTGTGGACTTGGTCCAAACGAGTATAGTAGAATTCAAAGCTGCACCACTGCCAAAGAAATTTGGGATACCTTGCAAGTGGCTCATGAAGGAACACCTCAAGTGAAAAGGTCAAGAGGAACTCTACTATATTTCCAATATGAGAACTTCACTATGAAGGAAAGATAGACCATCCAAAAGATGTATACAAGGTTCACTACACTGACAAATGAACTCAAGTCTCTTGGAAGGGTGATTCTCGAAGAAGATAGGGTTGAGAAAATCTTGACTAGGGTTTTGCCAATATCTTGGGAAAGCAAGATCACAGCTATCCAGGAATCCAAGAACATGGCAACCCTCAGGTTGGATGAGCTAATTGGAAATCTCACTGCCTACGAACTCAGAAGGCAGATAATGAAAATGGATGCTCCTAAGAAGGAAAGAAGTCTGGCATTAAGAATCATTGAGGGAGAAGATTTGGAGGAAGATGAGATGGCCATGATCACCAAGGAATTCAGAATCTACCTTGTAAGAAAAAAGGGCATCTCAAGAGGTGGATACTACAACAAAGCAAAAGCTCCAGACAAGCCAACTAACGGGGGATGCTACAAATGTGGAAAAACTGACCATCACATCAAGAACTGTCCTCCGTGGGAAGTGGAATGGAAAAGGGAAAGATCTGAACGAAGGAACCGGAAGAAGGAACTGGTCCATCCCAAGAAAACCACAATGAAAGCTATGGTTGCTGCTTGGGGAGAAAGCTCAGACGAAGAATCAGAATATGAAGATGGAGAGGAACAAGCACTTATGGCAATTGGTGAATCAGATGAGGAATCATGTGAAGAACCAGAGGTAAGTATATCACATCTAAAAAAACAAGATTAAATTCCTATCTAAAGAAAAACTCTCTGAGTTGCTACTTGATTTCGTGGATGATTCTGAAGAAATAAATAAAGAAAAGAAGTAGTTGTCTAAAGAGTGTGTAATGTTAAAAGCAAAGTGTAAGAACCTGGAACTCAGAGTAAGTAAATCTGAAAATGAAAACACTGACTTGAAGAACCAGGTTCACCCACTTGAAACTAAAGTCCTAGAGTTAAAATCTGAAAGCTTAAAACTAAAACTAGGAACCAGCAAGAAGACAATAAGCAACTTTCAACTCATGTTAGAAGAAAATGTAAGTAAACTAAAGGATAAGTTGTACAATAAAGATGAACAGATAAGAGTGATAAAAGAGGAACTTGGTAAGGTCAAACATCAATTAGATCATACATGCAAATGGAATAAATCCTCTGATGCATTGACATGGCTTCAAGAAAATCACAGTAGCAACAGAAGAGGACTTGGTTTGGGGAGTCAATTGCTCAAATGGGATCCCAAAAGCAAGTACCTCACTATGCCTGAGAACAGAATTTCAACCCACTGTGGTAAGACTGGTCACTACAAGATTGAATGCAATGCAAAAGAGCAGGCCAGTCGAAAGAATGAAAGTTTTGTTCGAAAGAAAACTTGGTTGCCGAATTGGGCCAGAAAAAGCTTAATTCATCCTTTCTCTCATAGAAAAGGACCCAAACTAGTTTGGGTCCCTAAGACTAACCCTTGATTCTCTTTTGTAGGTTCAAGTGAGAGGAAGCAGCCAAATATGGTACTTGGATAACGGCTGCTCAAAACATATGACAGGGAACAAGGAACAATTCCTTTCACTTGAAAACCTCAAAGGAGGAAATGTCTCATTTGGAAATGGGAAGAAAGGTGAAATTATTGAGGTTGGGAAGGTATTTAAGAATGACACACGTTCCATTGAGAATGTGTACTTGATAGATGGCTTGAAATATAGCCTGATCAGTGTGTCACAATTGTGTGACAGAGGTAACCTGGTTGCATTCACTTCTACTAAATGTTTTGTGATTAATCTTATTATTAACAAGATTCTCTTGCAGGGAAAAAGAGTGAATAACATCTATGTCATAGACCTGTCCACACTATCAGAAAATGAACTAACTTGTTTAAGTGTGTTGGTCAGTGATCCCCTCCTTTGGCACAAAAGACTTGGTCATGCAAGCCTAAATCAGCTTAACAAACTAGTCTCCAAGGACTTAGTGGTAGGTCTCCCTAAAATTAAGTTCAAGGAAGACAAAGTTTGTGAGGCTTGTGCAAGGGGGAAACATGTAAGATCCTCGTTCAAAAGTAAGAAAATAATAAGTACCACCAGGACGTTGGAACTGGTTCATATGGATCTATGCGGTCCTATGAACTAGGTCGACTCCCTATCGCGAACGCGTGCCTTACCTCGCGATCGCCAACTGGGTTGCCCAGGCCCAGGCCCCTCGACTCTTCAGGAATGCGATAGGTCATTCGCGAATGCATAGACCACTGGCCCCAGCCTCCGCGAACGCGACCTTGACTTCGCAAACGAGAAGCACAAAAACCACCAGTCCAAATCCCTTCATCGCGAACGTGAAGGTCCTTCCACGTTCGCGAATAAGGAAACCAGAATATAAAATCCAGTGTTTTCAACTTAACTCCGGGTGGTACAAAACACACCCGAGCCCCAGGGGACCATGTCCAACTACACCAACAAGTCTGTAAACATAATACGAACTTGCTCGAACTCTCGAAACACGTAAAACAACAACAAAACCAAGAATCACACCCCAAGACCAAATTGAATCAAAATATGAACTTCAAGTTTCCAAATCGCTTCGAACATGCCGAATCATACTTAGACTACTCGGAATGACACCAAGTCTTAAATCACCATACGAAACTATTGCCGGTCTCGAAATCCCATTTGGACTTCGATATCACCAAAACCTACTCCAAACCAAATTTAAAGAACTTTAAAACCTTCATAGAACCAACTTTCACTATTAGGTGCGGAAATGCTCCCGGGTCATCCAAAACCCGATCCGAACATACGCCCAAGTCCGAAATCACCATACGAACCTATTGGAACTGTCAAATTCCGGTTCTAAGGTTGTTTACTCAAAACGTTGACCGAAGTCAAACTTAGCCTTTTTAGCCAACCTTAAGGAACCATGTGCTCCAATTTTAACCCGAACCCCTTTTGAATCCCGAACTAACCATCCTCGCAAGTCATAAAATAATAAAAGCACATACTGGAAGTCTTATTTAGGGAAACGGGATTCTAAAAAGTAAAATGACCGGTCGGGTCGTTACAGTATGGCCTTTCTAGCATTTATTGGTCCACGTATATTTACTCCCTTTAAACCCTAAATCAGATAGGCCACAGTAAATTTATGAAATTTAAACTTTTTTTGATCTAGATATACATAGCCCATTACTACCGAATTTTTCAGTAGCATGTAGGATTTCATTAATATCACCTCCTATGAGCCAAGGGCCTTTATAAGTATCTAAAATACTTTTGAGATTGTTCCATAGTAGACATCTATCAGTATATACATTACAAGCATATATTGCAGTAAATAACCACTTAGTAGGAAGAGGTAGTACCTGGATCATGCAATGTTTTCTTGGTGCGTCATAGCCACTTCGTCAACAATAAGTAAGTCACTGAGCCAAAAAACAACAATGCCTCCAAAATTCCCATCAACAGGCACTTGAGCCATGTTAGTAAAACTATAGTCATCCCTAATAGTAGCATGATCTACGCGAAGGGTTTCTAAGAGCACTATTAGGGCTAGTCGATGGTAATCCAACAGATAAAAAAAGTTTCTACGAAAATCGGGTGAGTGAGTACCACGACAGTTCAAGATGATGAAATTCATATTAGGGGCAAGGGGTGTGGTGGCTCCTCTGTATACAACCATGGGTTCAGAACAACTGGATATTTTCCCAACAACGTAGATTTGGTGGACAGATGAGAATCAACTTTTTTGCATACTGATCTTTGAGGACATAAGCTTGGATTTCTCGGAGATATATCACCTCCATTATTTTTTCTCTATACTGGTGCATTATCGCAGTCATTTTCTGTGGGTCGAGTCTTATGGTTCGTCGGGATTGGGATGGTGTATGTGTGGAGTAGGGTTGAGGTTTCTGGGTGGAGAGAAGATGCCATGTGGGCTGACAGGAGATGGTGGGAGTGTGTTCAAGGGAGTTGGGTCTAAGAGGTAAGGTTGTATCCATGGAGTTGGAGAAATTAGAGGTGAGTTGGGGTAGAAGGAGAGGCTGAGAGGCTGTGGGAGATGGAGGTTGGCATGGGTAGTCGTGTTGGTGGTGAGAACCAATTGTACTGACCGTAGAGGTCCATAGATAACCTTATGTCGTCCGTCACTATCTGGGCAAGGTATGATGGGTTGTGAAGGAGAATCATGACCTCTTGGTGGTTGACCTCCATTTTGAAGGTCGGGGCTTAATATTGTAATGCTAATTCGAGCCGTGATGGAGGGTCGGAGGTTGCGTGTGGAGTTTGTGCTGTGAAGATCCTCTGTAAAGGGTTCATGTTTGTGATTGGTGGGTTCATGTCGAGATGGTGTGTGTTTTGGGGTTGAGTGGGTGTTGGAGATATTCTGGAGAAACGTCGATGCCTCTAGTAAAAGTTAAATTGGTGAGGCATGATATAAGGGAGTAGTGGAGTCGTTTATATACTGTAAATGTTATGGGTATTAGGAAGATTAATACTATTAAAAGGAGTTGGTGGTAGGCTTATGTTTGGGATCAGAGGGGGATTAATAAGAGAGGGTGACGTCAAAGGAGGGGATGCTTGAGATAAGCCCGTTAGAGGAGATATGGTGGCAGAGGGATTTTTGGTGGTCTGGTCGGGTAGATAATCACAGGCTTTGTTAGTTGGTTTGTCGGGTGGGGGAGGTGGAACAATATTAGGATGTGGTAGGGGGGTAGAGGGTTGCTGAGTCAGGTAAAGCGTGCATGGGTAAGGTGTGTTGAGAAAGGGTAGTTTCCACGTGTGATATTGGAGATGATTGATCTGGTGGGATATGTTGTAGAGAAGTGTTGTCTAATGGGCCTAATGGATTAGGAGATGAGGCCGGTCTATTGTGGGATGTGCCTGCTTGTGGGGAGATGGGCACGAAATTGGGTCGTTTGGTTGAGTGTAGGTGGGATGTATTAGGGATGAGTCCTTATCAGATAATATTGCCAAATGTTTTAGATTTAATTTTTTTGAAGAATTAACATTACCATTTAGTTGAAAACCAGTGGTAGTGGAGATATTTTGTGTAGGGTTAGAACACATACCCGGTGGAGACGGCGGCTCCGACCTTTGAGTAGTTGGCCTAGTCGCTGAGTTTGATAGTGAGGATTCTTTTGCATGCAAGCTGGGTTGTGTGTGTTTGTGTTGTTTTTTACGGAAAACATTTGTCTTCCATTCTTTTGGTTCGCCTGGTGGGGTGGAGGAAAACGGTTGTCCATCAGTAGAAGGTGAGTCAGTGTTGGTCGATGTGTGCGAGGTCGAGATTCGTTTAGTGGAGTGGGGGCATCTGGTAGTGGGGTGGCTAATCCTTCTGCAGTTAATACAAAGAAGTTCCAAACTTTCATAATGAATTATTTGTCTATGCGTTCGTATACAAAGGTGGTTTTTAAGAGTGTGATCGAGAGGAGCTTCCACACATAAACGGGCATATCTCCCTCGTGAAGTTAAGGAAGTGCAGTTGTCGATTTTTAATAATTTTTCACTTTTGTTACCCACTCATTTCAAAATATTCATATCATAAAATTCTGTAGGTAGTTCAAATAAATGCACCCAAATGACTCAGTAGGTTATTGGAATATTTGATGCTATAAATTTTGGTTCCCACATGTGCATGGAAAGAAAATGGTTGAGCACAAACCAAGGGCCATCATGAAGTGCTCGTAACATATTTTCCTCTCTTTGGAATTTAATGAGGAAGTAATCCGATCCCAAATTAATCAGCGGAAGATCTTTAGTAGGTTTCCATTGAGCAAAAACCTTTTGCTTAAGTAGTTGGTGTCCCACCTTGCGACCAACACTTTGATGATAATGGAGTATCTCCAAGGTGAATAGAGATGACTCTTCTCTTCAGCAGTGAGTGGAATAAAATTATTTGGATCCGTTACAGTAGTGAGTTCATCCGTCAGGACTAGATTTGCACTGGTGTACGATGGATGAAGTCTGTCAGTAGATATCTGAGTATGAGTGATTAGTTTTTGAAGAAAGGAGGGATTATCGGGATTTGGAGTAAGCCAATCAATTTGCATTAAGGAGGTGTCAGACATGGAGTTATTGGTCTTACTGGCGTTTGTCATTGGGTGAACCATAAAGAAGAGGAAAGAGAAGGAAGGGAAGGAGTATGTTCTCAGGAGAGAGAAAATCCTACATTATGTTCTTTTTTGTTTCTTTCATCATTTTTTTTGCTCCTTGCTATTTTTGTTTGCTGCCACAATTTTCATTATTAATGTTTTGGGTGAATGCATTTTAAGATTGCCCCATATTGAAATAGAATGGTGTCATATGAAGTAGTTTTCCCAGCCAAAGTTCCTGGCCCGGGATCATGAGTGTGATTTCACGTCATAACAAATCCATGCATACATTTAATATGAATGGTATTTTACGTCACTCTATGCTAGTAACTAAGACCGCAAAAATATTTAATATGTATCGAACATAATATTGATCATACACCATACCTTCTTAAATGTCCATCTATTCCACTTTACATGACACCATTCTATTTCTCTATCACTACACTAAGACAACAAAATCAACATCGTGTTCGATACATATTGAATATTTTTGTGGTTTTAATTTCTAGCAATGGGGCATATTAGGTTTAGGAGTTTCTCAAGTACTTTGCATTGTATTGAAATTGTAGAAGTTACTACATGTGTAGGTATTGGTGTAATTACTGTCAACGATGTTTGACTTATTCAGTGAGAGTAGAAAAAAATACTAAAGCAACAATAGAACGTGAAAGTTTTAGAGAAATAGAATGATGTCAAAATTCTTGAAACGTCTATATTAGGAAGAATGTCATATCAGGTGGAATACATGGA
The DNA here is from genome assembly GCA_005239495.1 of Nicotiana undulata. NCBI lineage: Eukaryota > Viridiplantae > Streptophyta > Magnoliopsida > Solanales > Solanaceae > Nicotiana > Nicotiana undulata. The sequence continues at coordinate 123,936 of ML293108.1, forward strand.
CATTTGCGACTACATGTCATGTTTTTAGTACATCGAACAAAATGGTGTACACTATCACTATACTAAGACCAAAAAAATATTCAATATGTATCGAATAGAATGTTGATCACCCAAATTTATTCGTTATAATAAAAGATATTGATATTTTTTTAACATATTTTTATCTGCAGGTGCGTGGTATATGTGAATTAATTTGTGTGCGTGAAACTTGAATAATGTTAAAGGTGAGTTATTATGGATGGTATAATAAACGAAGAGTTGGTGAATGAAATTTTCAAACACTGATCACTTGTTTTAATATTATGTTGATTATAGTGATTAACCGTTTTAGGTATGTTTGAATTTATTCATGGGTATTTTAGTGTGCTATCTACAACAAGATAGTTTTAATGTTGAACTAATTCATCGCTTGATCGCTCAAATAAAATGATAGGCGATTTACAAAAATCGCCTAAATATAATAATGTGCAGTTATTATGATTGCTAACATATAGTGTACAAATAGTTTGCATTAGCAAAATGGTAAATTATCAATACTTAGGCTATTAATAGAAGGATATGAAAAATTATGAACACTTAGGATTAATATCCTCTCTAGTAGTTGTCTCCCTTAGCATGGCAAGGCAATCTGTAGAAGTAAATGACTAGTGTAGTAGAAGAGAAATGTAGTGAAACTTTGGGTATGATCAAGCTTTACGGTTTTTTTTTGCTTTGACTTGTAAATATTTTTTCCTAATATATATAAAACTTTAAAAAAATAATAATTAGCGTCTATTTAACTTAGGCAGAATAGCCTATTAGACACTTGTACTTGTTCTAATTTGTCATTTTGATTCTTATACTCTGTGGAGTTTCATCTAAATATGTTTCAAACCAACACTGTGTGATAAAAATATGCTAGTTCATTTTCTTTATTTATACAAAAAACCTAAAATAACTTTGACTTACCCTTTTTCTCTTTTGACTTTTTATTTATTGTTCTTTCCTTTCCCACGATCACTTTTTTTTTACCGCCCACCATTTTCCAACTGCTATAACCGAAAATTTTCTCCGGCCACCATGAAACTCCTTTCGCATGTTCTTTTTCTATTCCATAATCTACTCCTCTATCCTAATTTCTCAAAATCTCCCTCTCAACAGATCTGAAATTGTATTTTTAGCCAGAAAACATACCTCAAATAAACGTAAAACACATTCATTTTTTTATGTCTTTCTTGCCTTCACTCTCACCCAAAAATGCATAAAACCAACCAAAACAATATAAACCTTCATATTCACCTTTAGAAACTCATCGAAGTTGGCCGGAAAGTATTTCACGGCGGCGGATCATTTGTGAAGAGCCTCAATCTTGATGGTGGTGAATGACAGTTAAGAATGAAGGAAAAAGAAGGGAAGGAGGCAAACGGGGGATTTAAAGTGAATTAGTGAAGCATTTTAATCCTGATAATTTTATTTAATAACAAAGCCTAATAAAGTGGGAAAGGAGGCCATAAGAAGGATCGGGTGGAAAGGAAAGGGGACGAATAAGGTACGAAGAGGGGAAGGAGGGGGGGTTGTGGGGAAGGGGTTATGACGTGAAGGGAGAAAAGCAGACGTGGAAGGGGTTGAGGTCTTTGGGATTTAAAAAAAAAATTATTTTAGTTTTTTAATTATTTCTTTTTCTTATGGTTTTTCTAATAACTTTTTTATCAAAATAATTAAGGCACACGCTTTTGAGAGTGTAACCACGCAATTATTTGACTCAGCAAAAATATGCCAATTAAGCTCGGCCAATGGTAAAAGGGGTTTAAAAAATAAATTTTGAAAAAATAGAAGTGTTTAGATGAAACTCCGTAGAGTATAAGGACCGGAATGAGAAACCGGAATAAGTATAGGAGTCTACTAGGCTATTCTAACTTTAACTTAATCAATTTACAATGCTGATTTTTGAAAAGAGTCATCCTCCACAAAATTCAAGTTTATTGATAAATTTAATTATTCCAAGAGACAAAAATCTTTTTAAGCTCACAACCTCCAAATATCTTACAGAAATGACTCTCGATTTTAAGATCTCTTTAGCATAAAATATGCAATTATTTTCATTTTAAGCAATTTTATGAAACAACTTAGTGAAATCATTGATATTAGACGTTTAATCGAAATTTTAAGGGCTTAGTACGTGGGATACAGAAAACCTTACTCTTTATCTTGTAGGTCCATTTCAAACGTTACATATAAGTGGGACCTGCTAGATTATAGGCCTCATTTGTTTTTTTTAAGATTAAGACGTCTGAATCTGAATGCACGTCTGAATATTAA
>ML293112.1:0-30760 GCA_005239495.1 Nicotiana undulata
ATTGAGATAACAAGATAAGACATTTCAGATAATGAGAAAGGAAACAAGTGAAACATACGATCAGCTTACTAAGGAAGGTTATGTTTAAGATCAGTTACATGTTTGTTGATTACATGTCCTTATACTTGATGTATTTTTCTCACATGATTTATTACTCGGTATGTACTTTATTTATTTATATGTACTGGAACTTAGTGAGTATATATCCTACCTCTCGTCACTACTCTTTACGAGTTTAGACGGGATACTCACTTGGTACATATTTGTTTATATGTACTCATGCTGCACTTTCTTTTCTTTTTCTGCACTTGATTGTGCAGGTCTTGAGGCTGGTCCGTCTGGTCGTCCGTCCGCTGGTAGATAGTGATCGCGGTATCACTCCATCCGGTGAGCTGTCTTCTTGGCGTCATCCTGACAGCACCTCTGGAGCCTTCTAGATTCATTTTGCTCAGTCTTTTCTTTCAGACTGCGGCTTGTATTTTTTGTAAATATATTTCAGTTGTTGTATCTATGTAGCCGCCCGTTGACACTGTGACACTAGTCCTGGCACACACTTGTAGTAGTTATGTTGGTAATTTGGGGTTGTATATATTGGGCCTAGCTGTGGCTCAGCTTGTTTCTACGGCCTTACCCCATACCGTTGATTACATTCCGCACTTTTATTGTTATAGTTTTACGTTGGCTTGCCTAACCTCTCCGTTAGGTGCCATCACGACTTGAACCGGTTTTGGGTCGTGAAAAAGTTAGGCAAGATACTTACCATAATTCGGCTAATTCAACACTCAAAAATAGCTTTTCCTTTTAACTTCACCTGTGCATGGCTCAGATCTAACAAAAAACGACTTAATATCAGCAAATAATGCAAAGAAACTAATTTCAATTAATGAATTTAAGATAAAACACAATTTTCCAAAAGTCAAATAAATTCAACTTTGAGCTCGCCTGGTCAAAACCCGATTCGAAGGGTAGATCTCGACTACCCATAACCCCACGAGTTCATAAATGTGTTTGGTTTCAAATGCGAGTCCAATTCGACTTCCCAAATCTCAATTTTTTATTTTCCAAAATGTAGTTAAAAATTCCTAAAATTTCTCTTCAATTCTCATGATCTTGGATTTAAAATTCATAAATAATCATGTTATATAATCAAAAGTGATTGAAAATCACTTATCCAATAGCTTTGTATGAAAACTTCTCCTAATGTTGTCTCTCACCAAGTCTAGGGATAAAAAATGAGATAAAATGAGACTAAGCCCCAAAAATCTCTACCTCTTATTCAGCTGCAGATGTCACAAATGCGACCTAGGGTTTGCAAATGCACGACCTGGGGATCACAAAAGAAAACCCTGTCAGCCTACACAAATGTCGCAATTGCAATTACAACATACTTCGCAAAAGCGACCAAGTGGTCGCAAATGCGACCTGACCAAGCCTAGCATTAATTCGCAAATGTGATCAAGGCGTCGCATATGTGACACCTTAACCTCCTTCCTTCTTTGTAATTGTGATGTTTTTGCTCGCAATTGTGATAACTGCAGCACCAGCACACCTATAACCTGAAACAAGACCAAACTAATTTGAAACACGTCCGACACTCACCCGAGCCCCGGGGGCTCCACACTAAAAATTCACACAAGTATAAAAATATCATACAAACTTATTTGCACGCTCAAAACACCAAACTAACATTTGGAATAACGAATCAGATACCAAAAGACATAGAATTCACTATGAAACCAAAGAATTGATAAAATCACAATAAAGCATCTGATTCCTATCAAACTAACTCGGAATGATGCCATACTTTGTAGAAAAGTTCTAAATGACAATACAGACCTATTCTATGTCTCGAAACCAAAATCTGAACCTGATAGCCATAAATTCAACCTATGGTCAAACTTAGAAAATTTCTAAACCTTCAAATTGCCAGCCTATAGGAATCATCAAAACACCGTTCTAGTGTTGTTTTCACAAAAGTCAAACCTTGATCAACATTTCTAATATAAGCCTACGTACTAAGAACCAATTGATCCAAATCAACCCAAAACCTTCCGAGAAGAAACCAACCATCCCTGCAAGTTCTAACACCACAAATATACATACAGAAAGCTTCAAAATAGGGAACGGAACTCAAATACACAATATAATTGGTCAGGTCGTTACAATTGGAAGTCTTGCTTATATTCTATTTGGGGAGAGACTGTTAGATTTAGATGTTCAGGCTTTGGCCAAAACATTTGTGAGGTTATATATTTTTGAGCCTAGATGGGCTCTTTCTTGCATGGTTTCAAGGTCTTCATGGGGTGAGCGCATCAAGACACGTACGCATATGATCTCCACTTTCTTGTCATGAAGGACACGGTGCAGCACGGTGATGCTAAGGAGGTTACTATTGGTGATGATAGGGTATTGAGGATATGGGGTTGGATCAATGTTCTGAATGTGGATGGTTTACAAGAAGTTGACTCTCGATGAGGCCCATAGTTTGTGGTATTCCATTCTTCCGGGTGCCGCAAAGATGTACTTGAGGCAGCACTATTTGTGGCCGAGGATAAAGAAGGATATTATAGAGTATGTGGCTCGCTGTTTGAACAATTAGCAGGTTAAGTACGAGCATCAGAGATCGGGTGACTTCTAGTGCTTTCGCGCCTGCGAAAGGAAAGTCGCGGTTGCAAGGCCGGAAATGAGGACATGGAGCCACATAAGCAGAGCTCGGCAGGTTGGGCTGATTCCGTAGGTGCGGATATTTAACCGGAGATGCAATGTTGGTTGGTCTCAATGGTTTGCACAGATACAGAAGGCGTGCGCAAAAGACCGCACCTGTGATGGAAAACCGCAGAAGTAGGTTCAAAGGTCCACTGCTGAGATGGGAATCGCATATGCGATGCTTTGACCGCAGAAGTGGCACCAAAATGTGGTTAAGTGACGGAAAACGCAAAATCACTGACAGATTTTTATATTAGAACGGTTTGATCATTTTCATTAGTTGGAGTTGTAGAGCTCGGTTGGAGGCAATATTTTAAGGACCATTCATCATAATTGAAGAGGCAAGTGAGGTTTATATAATTTTAATGATAGATATTGATTACCCATAGATTATTACACCTAATTTATTCAATTTAAGGTTAAATTTGAGGAGTTTTTACTATGATTTTGAAGAGTGAAAATTGATGAATTGAATGTCAATTTGAGGTTGAATTTGAGTGAAACACATATATTTGTACTCATATTGGAATGGGTGTTTGGAATTTGTGAGTTTGTTTGGGTTCTGGGGTGCAGGCCGGGGTTGACCTTTTGGGTTGACTTTGCATTATTAAACCAAGATATTAGCTTTATTGTTTGGGCTTATTTTCTATGGCTTCTATTGATATTATTAAGTCATTTTGGCTTGATTTTATCCGTTTGGAGGTTGATTCATGTGGGAAGGAACTTTCTAGTATTGATTTGTCTTAAGTGGCAAGTATCTTGCCTAACCTTGTGTGGAGAAACTACCCCTTAGGTCATAGCTCCACTTTTCATTGATTTCTATTAGGTGAAAAGTGACGTGTACATGAGACGAGCATGTATACGGGTACTATGTGTGATTTTGACTGAAACATCTCGTAGGCTATTAATATGCCTTAATATGATAATAAACTTTATATGAAACTTGTTGTGATCACTTTAGGACTATTTGATCATGATCATTTCATTGACTTAGCCATAGTCATGCTTTATTTATTGAACACCCCTCCGCTATAATTATTTGTTATGTCCTCGTGCACTATTGTTGAAAGTTGTGAGCTTATACTTTAATGAAACTTTGGTACCATTGTGATATTGTGACACTTGGCTTGACATGCCTTTTCTCATTATATATCTTACCCTTCTATTCTATGTCAGATTTGGAGACTATTAGATTGGTTGAGTGTATATGCTTTGTGGAAGCCTTGTTAATATATATACGGGGGACTAGCTCTTGGATACTGGTTTGCTTATCTTACTTTAGTTGAGTTTGTATTTCCTAGTTGAATTCCATGTGTACGTTTTCTTGGTGTTATGTTATGAATTTTCCCTTGCTTGGTTACTGTTGAATAATTTCATATGAATTGATATATTTTAATTGGGTTGTACACTGCAGTAATATTTATATTTATATATGGATCGGTTTGCCCTCCGCAATAGTATTTATATTTATATATGGATCGGGCTGCATGCAACAACAATATTTATATTTATATATAGATCGAGTTGCACACCACAACAATATTTGTATTTATATATGAATCGGGTTGTACTCCGCAACAATAATTATATTTATATTGGAATCGGGTTGCACACTGTAACGGTATTTATACTGATACTTGGATCGGATTGCGCGTTGCAACGGTGTTATGAATATTTTATTATGATCTTGATGTGTATTTTATGATTGGTTGTTTTCCTTTGTGTGAACGGTTGATAGACTTATGTCTGTGTTTTCCATGTCTGTAAATTTGTTCCTTAGTTCTCCATCTAATGCTCTTACTATTATTTGTCATACCACTTTACTTGTTGTCTTGCGTATCACCTGCACAGGTAAATAGTAAGTGAGTAACGTTTTTTCCTTAATACCTCGTCATTGTTTTACCGAGGTTAGTCAAGATACTTACTGAGTACATGGGTCGGTTGTACTCATACTACACTTCTACACCTTGTGTACAGATCTGGGAGTTGTGTAGTTGTGGAAGATGAAGCCTTTTTATTGAAGACGTACCAGTGTTCTAGATTCAAGCTACCTCTTGTTGATGGTAGTTTAGGACTTCATTTTTATTTATGTAAACTTCAAACATATATTGTATTTATTATTCATATTAATTTTATAAATCTAAATCATAGTGGCCCATGACTTGTGCTACCAGGGATCTAAATCATGGTGCCATCACGACTAGGTGGGATTTTGGGTCATGACAAGTTGGTATCAGATCACTAGGTTCATAGGTTCTATGACTCATGAGCAAGTGTGTAGTAGATTCTTGCATATCAGTATGATGACATCCATACCTATCTTCGAGAGGCTACACGGCACCTAGGAAACGTCTCTTCTTTATTTCCTTATTGTGCGACCTTGATTCAGCTTGAAGCCTAACTCTCGAGTTCTTTTGATTCATGAGCGATGTTGAGCACTCGGTATCGGTGTGCACTGATGGTTTGTGATGTTGTGGATGGGCTGTGAAGGGATATGGATACTTGACCATCGTCTCGATGTGTTATAATTTTGAGATGTGGATGTATTGGCGGATCTTTCAGTTTTTTATTTGTAAGATGAAGAGGAATCTTATATCTTTTTGACAAGCATAGACTCGGGGAGATTAATTGATTGCATAGTGGTTGTTACTATGGTAGGGTCATATAGAGGTGTTGGTTGGCGGCCAAGTAGGTAGGATATCTCCTATGAGAAGGTTTGAGGTTGTTTGATTCATTTGACGGATTCGATGAGGAGTTTTCCTTTCATCCATTGGGATATATGCGCTATGATTAAAGTTTGGATTGCTTGAGGAAGTTCGCATAACTGTCACAAGGATGAGTATGCACTCGACAAAGTCATTTAAGTGTTTTGCGACTAAATTTACATGAACTTATGAAGTACTCAGCTAGATAATGGCACGAGATCTTGCATAGATAAGTAAGAGGAAGCATTGCGGGTTATTAGACAAAGTGTTTGTGGCTCCAAACCATGTGGGGCAGTCTACCATCGGTGATTGGTCATATGGGCATGTATTGTTGTAATCCTAGACTTAGGTGCACTATTGATTTGATATAATATTAGAAGGGTGTCATCGGGGATTATTTGTGCGAGGAACATACTGATGTATGATGTATTACACCTTATCGATATATGGGGGTTTCTCAGCGGATCCGGTTTGATGTACCTTTGTGGATGTGGTGCATATGAGGAAAGAATTTCTCGGTTGCTGCTTTTGGGGTATTCATGTGCTAATGAAGCACTAGTCACTCAGCATGTTTGGTTGTGCATTTAAGACCTGGTTGGTGTGAGTGACTCTCGATATTGGTTATAGTTAGTTTGGGATTCGTATGTGGTATCTAAGGATTTTCAGATTTTTATGTGGCTAAGATCTAAGATCTGCATTGAATGGTGTCGAGACTTGTAGTATCACTATATCATTATTGATTGTATATGGCAGTATTTGAGAGATGGAATAAACAATTCCATATTCATTAAAAGAATCTCTCAGGGAGAGCATTTTGTTTTGAGTTACTTTTGGATTTGGCAGTCTACATGACTCGGTTGATTTAGATGGATCCAGTTCCGATGGCTGGGCTATGTAGTGGTGGGTTCCGAAGAATTCATGATGGTTTGGACCATGGTTCGAGGCTAATGTTTTTCTACGAGTATAGGGGGTTTGTTGCGTGTTGTGATGTTCTCCTTGATAGAGTTAAGTTAAAGGTTCTTGGTTGATGAGATGTATATTATACTTGTGACTTAGAGTTGATGATCAGGTTCTCGTTATTTGATATGATTGATGTAGTGAGTCACGAGGCATTGGGATTGAATGGACAATGTTTCGATTTAGTACTGTAAGGAAGGTCAAGAATTCTAGGTAGCGCGGGGGTTTCAGATGTTTAAGAGAAAGCTAACACTTCTTGTATTTCCTGAGAAGGGTCTGTGTTGTGGAAGACGCATAGTGTATTGGCTTGTAGTTGCTTGACTAGTACTACAGAGATCGCATGGTTGGTAACCATTGATGTTCAAGTTTTCTACTCGATGCGGAAGATTTATTGGGGTACTTCTCCTGAGGTGATTATGAATGTGTTGTGTATCAGTCATTTAAGTGGGAGAGCTAGAGATCAAATATGGAGATTTCCTGCATTCTTGAGAATTAGAGACTGGGTGTTCTAAGAGGTAGATCATTCCTTGGTTACGGACTATGAAGGTTCCTTAAGGATTATTCAGTTGATTGTATGTGTTATGTATAGGTCACTATGGACTTACGGAAGGTTATTTATCTATTGTGGAATGCTCGGAGTAGATTCTAGTCTCATTAGTTTGCCTACTGAGAACGTGTATTCTATGTCGGATCGGGTTTGCTTAATCTTACACAACTTTTACCGTAGGTGTATCATCAGGTAGAATAGATGTTATTCATGCCCTGATCTATATTATGTGTTTCTCTATTATTCTATAATGGGTTGTGAGGCTACTTTGATTATTCACACGCATGATGTGATCTTGTTTAGGCATTGTGGAAATATATGGGCGATATGGATCTTGTGATGTTGCTTTGCTTATTGCACCTTAGCTGGGCTTGCCTTTTCCCTAGTGTATTACGCTCATCATCTCCCCATAGTTATATTTTTGCACTTTATCGTGCTTGATATTGATGCACATGTGTTTAGTGAGCACGAGCACTATGCCTCGATGTGTATCCCTATACGGATTGATATGTTTGGGATTGGGTTGCGTGCTGCAATGGAGTTATATGGGATACCCTTGATATGTTTGGGATTGGGTTGTGCGCCACAACGAAGTTATGTGGAATACCCTTCCTTGTGTTTATTTCTTGTGTTTTGTTTTCCCTTTGTGGGATGAGTTCATGGAATTTGCTTTTATTGTTATATCAATTGCACTTGTTGGATAGTCCTCTTATCTTGTTTTCTTTCCATTATTGGTTATATCTGTGTTATTACTTGATTGGGGTGTGGACCGCATTATGCGAGGTTCCATGTGCCTTTAGTGAGACTTGTCACTTGAACAACTTGTACTGGGGGAGATGAGGGTATTGGACCTGAAAATTGTGCAATCGGATTGGGACGAGTTATGTTTGAAAGAATAATGTCATAAGTCAGCTTAGAATTTGGCAATGGCCCTAGTCGGACGAGAGAACTCCACGACATATTGATTTCATGGGTGGTTATGAGTTTCTGCATGTTTCTTTCATCATTAATAGTGTTGCGAAGGTCTGAAACAAGGTTTTATTTGATATGCGGTATATTACAGGTACAGGGTTTGGTAATTTTCGTTCCCCATTTTTTCGCGAAAGCAAGTTTCGACATATGATAATTTTTTCAAATACGTATTAAAAGAGAAAAGTCGCCACCTAATTATTTTTAAGGTACTACAAATGACTCTAATTTAACTAGTCATCATTACCAACCGTAAGGCCTGAAATTACACTGAAGAGAAGGAGTTGAGCATTCTTCGTGGTCCACAACTGTGGTTTTCGACCAAATTTTAAACTATATGGGGGATATTAGGTTGTTAACTAAATTATCGTATGTGGACATGCGGATTAATTAATTATTTAGCTAAGCGAATAAAATAGGCGATTGAATAGACGGCATAGGATATTAACTACATTGTAGATGGAAACAAATAATTGAATATAGCTCAACTACTAATAATCGACTAGTTTAAAAGATATTCGAAGGAAAGTGATACAAAGACATAACTTGAGATCGATAAAAGAATGGTTCGACAACTAACTATTATTATTGGACAAAAACCCTTTGGTTACAAAGATGTTCGAATCTTGAACTACTTAAATAAATCCTACATTCTTTCAAAAAATGCAAATCACTAAGACCAGATAGAATATCGGGTACACATGAATAATTAAGCATAGTGGGGATGCTTAATCTCTAATCACCCCGTATAACATAAGTAATACTGTGCAACCTTTAGTATAATAGTTTCTCATATTATCCAGCGAGCACAGACTATAAGTCGTTTCCTCTAGGTGACTACCAGCCCCTTTCCTATAATCTAGGAGGAGTTGGACAACTATAGGGATGTTCTAGACTCAAAGCCTATGCTTGCTCAAAATGTAAAACTAGGCGCCAAACAAGTAGAACATATATAACTTCAATGAGTGTCATTAGCATATAAGGGGCTCACAATCACCTCCCATATAAACTCATTATGAAGACATGTATATACAAGGATTTTTTCTAATGAAACATAAGTTTAAAGGTGTTACACAAATATTAGGCATGATAGAATTAATGTGTTGACATATTAGGTTGGAAAAACAAATTATACCATATCGGCATGATTTCAAAGTGTGGTGGCACGTTGGACAGATTTTATGAACTAGTTTGTACCAATACATTAATTGGTTTATTGGTTTATGCCTATAACATGATTTCTAGGTGGCATGTGCAATAGAAAATGGTGTAAATTGCCTAAGTAAGGATATTAGTACTATAGGGGTGATCTCTATGTGAACGTCATAGCAAGAATAAATTCTCAATCGTGGACAGTTCAGGGCGTACAAGAGCATGATTTAGTTATTAAATCATATAGGCAAAAATTTTACTTGATTGAAGAATTAGCGAGCACAAATCAGTTAAGTGGTGAAATGATCAAGCAGTACAAGTTTGCTTACAATCTTAAGTGAATGTAAAATCCTAAGAGCATGATTTCTAGGCACAGTGGTGAAAACAAGAACAAATTAAAATATAGTTAACCCTATTGGCATGTTATTTGGGTGATGGTGTTGGATTATTAGATCTTATAGGCATGGTATCTATGCAGTGCTTGACCAATACCGTACCCGTTAGTATCCTAGAATCATGATTTCTAAGTAAAGTAAATAGAATATGAAAAACATGTTTAAAATTTTAAACCATATAGGTATGATTACTAATAACAAGTAACACATAGGAATTTAATGGCCTAGAGGCATGTTTTCTACCCTTGAACATAAAGGAAACCTCAGGCCCCATTTCACCAAATCCCCACATGTTTATTTATAAATAATTACAGACCAATGAGAAAAGAATATTAAAGGCCCAATTAATACAAAATAGTCTAAATAGGTACGAGCCCATGTCATCATGCCCAAATGTAATTCCATCTGCTTCTGTATCTCCCCAAAGAGATTCCAAGGCCCAGTAGAATCTAATAGCCCAATGCTAGTCATAACAGACCAGCCCACTTTGACAACCTTTCTTGAGATCCTCCACTCAACCAGAATATCACAGTCCCAATCAAAACCCAAATCACATGAGTGAAATAATAGCAATACACTTATTCAGCAGCCAATGAACAGCGATGCTAAATCCTAAATAAGGTAATTGGGGAATCCCTAAGACATGCTTTCTAAGCTGATGGGTCTAGGTGCCAATGAATATGCTCAACACTCTATTGTACTTCACAAAGATCACACACAGAGGAAAACACATATGCAGGATTACATAGAACATGACATAATGACTCATGTAGAATTCGAAAGAGACTAGTGATCGTACAACACTCAAGAGAGCAAGAGAGCACATGTATTCCTATAGGTATGTTGGTCTAAGTATTTAATATTACAATAATCAATGACATTAGAGGTCCACATACATCAATACTTCAAAGATACAATATAATCTCGATATCAACAACTATGGGCATGTCACTGTAGAGACTTAACAGAAAAAAGAAGCATGGGTAAGTGAATCAATATTAGACATAGAGATCTCTCACACCCTACATCCCTTTAACATATCCAACGGAGAGGAAGACCAATCCTGAAGAAGAAAACTTCAATTACAGATAACAAACATGGGCAAGGGACTCTGTCAGACATCAGACACGCCGAAGAATCCATCTAAGAACTAGGTTAAATGTATATCTTCTCAAATTGTGTTAAAAAAACTAATGAACATATGAAGATGCATTATATTTTAGATGCAATTATACGCAAGAAACCCCCTAAATGGAGTTAAGCATCACACTCCCCACAAATTAGAGTATTAGAAACATTAAGTATCCTAAACTCATGTTTCTATAGCAGAAATACACATAAACAATCATTGAACATAAGGCATGAATTCTAAGTGTAATTCCTAAGAAAACAATAGAGAATTAAAACCTCAAGGATCCAGAGTGCTAACCAGTACTGAAGAGAAGTAAAGAAACAAGCAGATCAGAAATACAGTAACAATCCAGCAATGATTGCAAGTGAAAGAGCTTGAGCAGCAGAAACCCTAAGTTTTCGGGCACTTCAGAGTTCACAAGAGCCTCGAGGACTTCGAGCATTGCTTGTGCCAGAGGAGGTTACATAAGTGGCTTTGGCTTTCAGCTGGCCAGGAGCAAAATTGAATAAATGACAAATTCGCAGAGAACCAGAGCACAAAAGAAAGCAAGTGTGAGTGAGCAAGCAGTAATAGAGTCTATCCTAGGAAAATCGGAGGAGGAGGTATATATAGTGTTTTATTCACAAAAATCAAAATAGGAAAAGAATCAATCAAACCACAGAACAAGGAAAAAATCTTATGCAAAACAATTCCAAATCAGATTAGGGTAAAATTCAACAGACCCTAACTCGGCAGGGTAATCAAGATAGCAAAGTATCTCATTAAATCAAACCCGTATGAATTTGTTTTGAGTGTATCAAGTCAAGAACATGGTAACCATCCAGAATCGAAGCCAAACCAACCATCCAATGATTGAAACCCATAAATACATCCTTACCGAGTGATCAATTTTAAGAATGTTAGGAAGAATCATTGTCAGAACAGGAAAAGTAAAAGAGATACGGAGGATCTCCATATTATTATAGGTTTAGGCGAGAATATTGTATATAGCTAAAATCAGAGAGACCGATTTTGTGATTATTATGGCTTTCCACTAACCACCTTCAGAAGGTTCGAGGCACAGCTCGAGTGTTCCCTATGCTCGACCTTGTGGCAGTATAAATCGGTGGCTATCATAGACGAGCGGGAAACTTCCGATAGGCACGTGATTAGAGTTGACCAGGTCTGCAAAAATAGTACACGTCCGTACCGTGGCATTAAATAGTTGTACCAGCTGCATATCTTTGTAATAAATATTTATGTACTATGTTGGGATTCCCCCCTCCTATATAAAGGAGACCCTTGTCATTTATTGCACACATGATATTCAATACAACAACAAAAACATTCTCTGTTCTCTAACTCAAGCACACTATATTGTCTCTTTATTGATTTATTGCTTAAATTTATTGTATTTCATTGATTGTTCTTCATTTATTACATATCATTTATCATAAATAGCCCTCTTCGAGGCCCTATCTCGACCAGCTCGAGACCCCAATTTGAGGCAGTTTGGTTTGCATATTCTTACTATCTTTTACTCTTATCCTATCCCCCTAACTCACACTTAGCATCCATTGCCTAACATTTAGTATTAAAATAAATCACATATTTTTAGAACCACAAAATCAAATTTAATTGTCATTACCATTTTCAAGGTAAACAGTTTGGCGCCTATCGTGGGGCTAAAAATAATAGTGATTGTTTTAGTGCTGGTTCACTGAAAAACACAACTTATTCTTCACATTTTTTCTTGTCCCAGACTCTTTGAGTTCAGGTAAAAATGTCTAACTCAGTGACTACACTCGAAAACAACAGTGTCGAGAATCACGGAGAAAATGGTGTAGTTGTTCCAGAAACCGGTGTACCACCGCAAAATCCCGAGGACGCACCAGAGCCAATCCTAGTGGATGTGGGCTCACGCAACCACACTGACAGGAACAAACGCCGAGAATGACAGCATGAAGCACGGAGAACCCCCTCTTAAAGGGAAAGAAAAGTCAGCCTTCATGTGATTTTTGAAATGCTACACGCACAACAAGTGGCAATTGATCAGCTACAAAGCCACCGAAAAACTCCAAGCATAGCGGCACCGGAAACGGCTCCTCGAGTCGAACAGGTACCCGAGAGGTCGAGCAACAACGGGTCAGCAGCTGACCCCGCTATTATAAAAATGCTCGAGGACCTTAAGAAGAGGATTGAATCAGGCAAAAAGAAGATAGAAGCTAACGACAAAAAATTGGAGACCTACAACTCGAGGGTCGATCAGATCCCTGGCGCACCCCCAATTATGAAGGGTGTGGATTCAAAGAAGTTCGTGCAAAGGCCACTCCCATAAAGTGCGGCTCCGAAGCCCATCCCAAAGAAATTCAGAATGCTTGATCTCCCGAAGTACAACGGGACCTTGGACCCCAACGAGCACATCACTTCCTACACTTGTGTTGTAAAAGGAAACGACTTGAAGGAGGACGAAATTGAATCCGTCCTTTTGAAATAATTCGGAGAAACATTATCAAAGGGGGCCATGATGTGGTATCACAACCTAACCCCGAATTCAATAGATTTATTTGCCATGCTGGCAGACTCTTTTATAAAGGCACATGTAGCCGCCTTCAAGGTTGCAACAAGGAAATCCGACGTCTTCAAAATCAAGCAGAGAGAAAACGAGATGCTAAGGGAATTTGTATCTCTCTTCCAAATGGAGCGAATAGAATTGCCACCGGTCTCCGATGACTGGGCAGTGCAGGCCTTCACCCAAGGCTTGAATGAAAAAAGTTCAATAGCTTCGAAGTAGTTGAAGCACAACTTGGTAGAATATCCTACCGTCACCTAGGCGGATGTCCACAACCGATACCAATCCAAGATCAGGGTTGAAAATGACCAACTAGGGGCCCCCTCGGGCTTGGTGTACCCTAGATGGCTTCTGCCGAAGGAACCAAGGAAGAACAAGGAAAGGTACCAACCATAAACTGAAGATCGAAGAAACGCCCCAAGGCGTAACATACCTCAAAATGACCATAGGGCAGATCGAGGTCAGAATCCCCGGGGACTCGTAAGAAGAGCCGGTTTCGACGGACATGCAGGACCAGTGGAGGCACCCTGGTTATCTAAGTACAACTTCAACATTGATGTTTCAGACATCGTATCGTCCATAGCTAAAATCAAAGACACAAGATGGTCAAAACCCATACTGTCAGATCCATCGCAAAGGAACCATAACTTGGTGTGCAAATTTCACGGCACACACGGTCATAGGACCAAAGATTGCAGACAGCTCCGTGAGGAAGTAGCCCGATTAATCCAAAAAGGTCACCCCCGAGAATTCCTCAGCAACTGAGCTGAAAATTAACTTCGGGAGGAGAGCCGAACAGAAAAAATGAAACAAAAGAGCCACAACATGTCATCCACATGATTACGGGGGGAATCGACATCCCACATGAACCCGTTGTCAGACGAACAAAAATATCCAACACCAGGGAAAAGCGAAATAGAGGTTACATACCCGCGGATGCCCTCACATTCAGCGACAAGGACATCGAGACCCTGTCTCAACCTCACAACGACGCACTGGTAATTTCTTTTCTTGTGAATACGTTTCAAACTAAACGTGTGCTTGTGGATCAAGGTAGCTCGACCAACACAATTAGGTCGAGGGTGGTGGAGTAGCTCGGACTGCTCGAACAGATCGTGCCCGCCTCTCGGATCCTCAACGGATTCAACAAGGCGAGTGAAACAACGAAAGAGGAGATCACCCTCCCGGCCAATGTGGCCGGCGCAACCTAAAATACCAAGTTTCATGTCATCGAAGGAGACATGAGGTACAATGCCTTGCTCGGGAGGCCATGGATACACTGCATGAGAGTTGTACCATCAACCCTTCATCAAATGATGAAGTTTCCAATCGAACCCTCGGTGGCAAAAAAAATGTATACTTGTACCAAGTAATCAGAGGAATATCTTTTATCCCCAAAAAGCTTTGCGTTTTTAAAAAAAAGGTTTGCTATTTTCACAAGAAACATCCCAAGGGACAGGAAGTTCCCGAACACTCGGGGACTCACACCAAAAACTCGAAGTCGTAAGACCTCAAGGCCGGATACTTCAAGCTCACCAGCCCTCAACAAGGCAACATCAAGATTACAAGCAACGGCTCCAGAGCCAAAAACTTTCGATGTCTCGGGGGCTGTCGTCGAGTGTCACCCCATCGAGCTATCAAAAACTCGAGTCCGTAAGACCCCGATCAGGCAACCTCGAGCCCAAAAAGCCTCCATGTGGCAACGCCAAATCTGTAAGACCTCTGGGCATGTCCAAATTGTAAGACCTCCATGAGGCATTACCAACAATATAGTCCTCCAAGAAGTGATATCAAATTGTAAGACCTCAAGTAAGGCATGTCCAAATTATAATACCATACAAAGGCATAATCCCAATCTTAAAGCCAAGGCTACATATATTCGAACTTGTAAGACCCCTAAAAGGCATACCCTCGATATAGATGCCGAGTCTACCTCACTCGGGGACTAAAAGGCTACGACCAAACATAATGACTACGGTCAAAAGGCTACGGCCAAACACAATGACTACGGTCAAAAGGCTACGGCCAAGCACAATGACTACGATCATAAGAATTCGGCCAAACTAATGCGACTCTAGGACGTCCGACCGTCGCCATACAATCACAAATACTTCAAAAATACTTCTAAAAGAACCGGTTAGTCAGGCTACCCTCAATAGAAGCAAAAGAGCTTTGATAATATAAGCTCCAACAATAAGAAGGCTTCAAAACGTCAGCCATTGAGCGACATCCCCCGAGGCGCTCATTTATCGTCGCACAACAGCTCACAATCGAGGTTCTTATCAAACCGTCAAAGATTCGGACGAACACAAAAACTTCAAAAAGTCTTTAGCGAGGGAATTTATAGCCATACTAAAGGTCATGTAGACCCAACGCGTAAGAGCCTAAGCGCCAGCTTAAAGAGCCTTAGGGACAATTCAAAAACCTAAGGGTCGATGAGCTCGAGTCGAAATCGGACTCAAGGATTGAGCCCTAAACGGTTAACTAAAAAGCGCCTAAGGGCCAATACTTAAGAGCCTACGGGCCAACCTAAAAACACCTAAGGTAAAATGCATAAGAGCCTACGGGCCAGCCTAACAAGCCTCCGAGCTGATCTATAAACCTAAGGGTTTTTTGTTACCTCGAAGTCCAATTCATCGGACTAGCTATCGACGGTCGAAATTCAAGACAAAAAAGAAGATACAATCAAATTGGAAGTATCAAAGGATTTATTTTTATATATATATATATATATATATTCACAATGCTCCCATAGGGAGTCTTATACAAAACAGAAAAGGAAAGCCTAGTCTACTTTCCCCTCGGGGACTACGACTCTCTCAGCCTCTTCCTCATTATCTTCGAAATCGGACACGAGGAATTTGGTGTCATATTCATCCGCCCTGGCTTGCTCTATCTCTTCCGAGTGATCAAAGCCCCTAGTATGGATCTCCTCGAGGGTTTCCCTCCGGGATTTGCATTGGGCATATTCATCGCTTATGCTCTCCCTATCAAAATCCCCTCTCAACTCGGCTCAGCGTCTTTCAAATAGACGGCCACTCTCTTATCGGCCTTAGCCTTAATCTCTTCAGCTTCAGCCAGGGCATCCACGACCTCGGCCTTCATCTTCAATAGATCAGACTCGAGCCTTACAATCTTGCTCGTCCGCACCGAGCTATTTTCACGAGCATTCCGGAGTTGCACCTCGAGGCGAAAGCCTTGGCCAAAGCATTCTTGTTGGCCGCAACATTGACATCTATCTAAGCCCTGAGCTCATTGCACTCATGGTTGTCCTGGCCAACTTTGCCACAGAGGCGTTCCAAGTCCTTTGTCTTTCTCTGCAACTGAAACATCAGAATATTAATCTCTGAAGATAGGAGAAGAAGCAAGCATGTCTTCGAAACAAAAGTACCTGTCCCTCGAGGCGGCCTTCGTAGCTCTGGCTACGATCCATTTCACAACGGAGGTGTATCAACTCCTTAGCTCTTTTATCACATAGGAGCCTGAGGGATTTCTCCCCGTCAAAGGCTCTTCGCAACCGAGCCTCGCAGCGAAGCAACTCAGACTTGAGCTTGTCAAAAGCCTATGAAAAATAAGCTTCAGTTAGAAAATGAGAATGGATCTAATAAAACTACAAAGATCATCGAAGCTTACGGAAGAGCAGAACCGCTGAGCCTCCTCGAAAGCTGAGCGAGCATCTGCTGGTCTGGCCTCTTCGGCCCTAGTTGAACCATCTCGAGAGGGGACATGATCATTCGAGACTCTGCTCCCATCAGGCGGCCCTTGGCCCCGAACATCCCTCGAAGTACCTTCGACGGGAGGAGAAAGTGGTGGCAGAAGACCCTTTTCCCTCGAAGTACCTTTGACCGGGGAAGAAGACAGAGGCAAAGGAGTAACCACTCTCCCGAGGCTAGAGACCTCGAGCTTGACAGGATCAGCTTCATCGCCTTTATGCCTCTAGGAGGACCTTGCCTCACTGTGAGTTTCCTCACCCACCGAGGAATTATTCCGTTTATTATCATTCTTCGGCCCCGAGGCCGATGACCCTTCCTCCTCCCCAAGAGGGCAAGGCCTCATCTCGGAGAGTTCTCCAATGTCTGCAATAAAGGAGTTAATAAAATGGAAAGTTTTTTCCAGAAAGAAAAGAACCTTACGACACTTACCCTGGTGTTTGGCCTCCCATCCACCCTCCGACAAGCCTCGCCACTTACGATCATCGTAAGTCGATCACGCCGCCAATCTTTGAGTCCAATCCGCCAGGTCGGGGACCTCAAATAGCAACCACGGAGTTGATGCAAAAAAAAAAAAAAGAAGACATTATTACAAAGACCACCTCCACTATGAACAAAATTACAAAAGCACGAGTGTACCACTTACGTGTGAAATTCCATTTCTCAGGAAAGGGCATGAAGTCTGCCGGGATTATATCGGCGGTCTGCACTCGGACAAATCGACTCATCCAACGGTCCCCCTCTTCTTCATCGCTAGCAACAAGGGGCTGTGTGGCTGGACGTCAGAGAGTGATCAGGCCCCGATAGTGCGAGGGCCGGTACAATCTGATGAGATGACTAAGGATGAACACGAGCCCATCTTTCTCCATGAAGAACCTCATCATCAGCAATATCCTCCAAGAAGACGGGTGAACCTGTGTTAGGGTAATCCGATATCTCCTACAAAAGTCGAGCACGACTCTTTCAAGAGGACCCAATGTAAAGGGGTACGTATATACGTTCAAAAACCCCTCTACATGGGCCATGATATCCTCTTCAAGGGAAGGTACTTGCAGTACCACCTCTTCTCCCCATCCGAAGTCCCCCCTCACTGCCTCGAGGTGTTTTTCTCCTATTGATGGGATGCACCTCGATGCATGCTCCCGATGGTCCCAAACATGGGGAGATTTCTCTAACGTGAAGTCCCTCCTCGAGAAGATGCAGCCCGAGGTTCTTTCCCCTAATGTTGGCGGTGGACCACCGACCGGGCAAGAAGTAGAGGCAGAACTCTCCCCTTCTTGGTGAGCGTATTTTTGCATAGCTGCCATAACTACTTTGGAACAAGGAGAAGGAGATGAAAACTCAATAGGAAACTTTAAACTCAAATGTTAGAAGAATTGGTGCAAGAGGAAAAAGCTTTATGAAAAGGATAACAACTCAAAATGGCAAAGTCCTCAAATGGGAAGAAAGCCAATACATGTATAGAGCAAGCGACAACTATTCGCCTGCCTTGGAGGCCAATTAATTCTGACCATTACCATTTTTGAGGAAGTGGACCGGTGGGACCACCTCAGTCACTTCACCATCATATCATATGAATGATGTTTTCATGCACCACTCGAGGGATCAAGGTCCCTATACCAACTTAGCCTCGAGATGGGGCCCGGTCTTGAGGATTCCTGTCTCTACAAGAGTATGCTCTAAAAGAGCTATCAGTCCAGCCTCGAGATTGTGCCTGATCCTGAGGATCTCTGTTACTATTATCATATGCTCTAAGGAACTTTCAATATCAATCGGGCCTCGAGATGTTGCCCGATCTCGAGGATCTCTATTACTATGATTATGAGCTCTAAGGAGCCATCAGTATCAATCTAACCTCGAGATAGTGCCCAATATCGAGGATCTCTGCTATTATTATAATGAGATCTTAGGAGCCATCAGTATCAACCTAGCCTCGAGATGGTTCCCGATCTCGAGGATCTCTATTACTGCAAATATGGGTCCTAAAGGAGCCCTCCAATCTAGCCTCGAGATGGTGTCCGGTCTCGAGGATCTCTGTGGCTACAAGTATAACTTCTAAAAAGAATTATCAAGATCCACATATCGATCTAGTCCCGAGATGGTGCCCAATCTCGAGGGTCTCTATTATTCCATGTATGGGCTCTAAAGAACCGATATCAAAATTCAAAAGACTGTCATTTTAGTGAAAAATAAAAGACTTGAAGCAAAAAATCTTTTGCATTCACAAAAATATGTTTACAGAATGTGTCTTTACACAAATCCCCCGAGAAGCTGATGAACAAAAAGAAAGGGAAAAAGAAAGCAAAAATAGTGAAGCGAGTCTATTCTTCGCCTTCACTTCTATCTGCGTCGCTGCCAGAGTCGCTATCGGAGCCCTCGTCCAAGGAAGTCGAAAGTGCCGATTCTTCTTCTAAAGTCCTGGCCTTCACAATCTCAGTAGAGAGATCAGCACCTTTGGCACTTGCTTCTTCGAGGGCTTGCCTCCTAGCTTGTGAACGAGCATGAGCAATGGCCCGATCCAGTTTGAGCCCGGCCTCTTCGAATATCTGCCTAGCCCGATCATTAGCGGCATCTGCATCTCTTTTATATAAGGCTACATGCTCATTGGCCTCAGACTTGGCTGCAAATAATAAAGTGCCCTCCTCTTGGGCACTCCAATGAATATCCTGGGTCGAGGTCAACTCTCCTCGCAAAAGGTCCCTCTCCAAGGCCACGACTTCATTTTGCCTCTTCAGCTCGAGGACCTCTGTATCCTTGGCCGCAACCTCTTCCTGGAGTTGCCCTACCAGGGCATTCTTTTGCTGGATCTGCAAAGACGAATCAAGTTAGTAAACAATGACTTATGAGTATAAGAAAATGAACTCATGAGTGTCATATTGCCTCCTCGGTGAAGCTAGTTTTCTTCTGATGCACTCCCTCCAGACTGGTCTAAAGTCCATTCAGCTACTAGTCCTTTCGGATAGAAGAAGTCTTTGATGCATTCAACTCCGAGGTGAGCTTCTCGAGCTCCTCTTCACACCAAGTAAGCTCATCTTGAAGCTTAGAAAAATCATGGTCGTACAACTTCTTGACCTGCAGCATGAAGGCTAGAAGTTAGAAAAACACTGATGGAAATTCTAAGCACAAGCAATATGTTGAAAGGGGATTACCTGCTTTTGAATCTTTCCAGCTTCATCGAGGCCGACGAAGTAATCCTTAAATGTATCGTCCTCTCCCTGAGAGGCCCCCACGTTAGCAGCGCCCATGTTCTGCGCATCCCTTATTTCCCTTGGGGAGAATAAAGGGCCCATATCAAGCCGCCCACGGCATCGATCTCTATCAGAGTTTTCGCTGGCCCCGCAATATTTTAGATTCAGGCCCTCTGATTTGAGGCTCGAGGACTGCACCCTAAATGTCACGACCCCAAATCCTATCGTGGAACTAGGATAGCCAACCATCACATAACTACACATTTGTTTTAATATAATTCCTCAAAAAGCATTAAATACCAGCATATTAAGTAAATAAAATTTCTCTAAGTCTGTAAGCATTAATAACATAATTCAGCAGTCTAAACTAATCCATTAGGACTAGAGTCAGCCGATCACGAGCATCTAAGAATAAAACTAACTCTACTAATGTCATAAACGATGTCTAGGAATAAAATACTAATACTAATAAAGGAAGGTAAATGGAGAAGTTGTGGACGCTGGACAGCTACCTCGAAATCCCAAAAGCTGACGATAACGAACTCGGATGGCTACTGCTCCGAACTAGTACATGGATCTGCACATAGAGGTGCAGGGAGTAATGATGAGTACGCCAACTCAGTAGTAATGAAAATAAATCACAATCTGAAGAATAAGAAACACACAACAACAAATACACCAATCCACAAAAAAGTAAAATACCAAGTCTTAGTAAAGTATACTTAAGTTCGAAAACCAATTTCCATAAAAATCCTTTGAAACAAGTATATTTCTCCAAATGTTTCTCAGTAAAAACTCCCAAAATATCAGTTTGAAAGATGAAATGAATCATAATCAAAACTTAGTAAAATATCATTATAAATTGCCCCTGGGGCCATTTCATCACTCATAATCAGTCACTCAGCACCTCACCATCACTCAGTAACAATCACTCAGCACCTCACAGTCACTCAGCATCAGCCCTTGGGCAACCTCACTGTCACTCATACCTCCCAATCACTCATCACTCGGCACTGGAACTCAGTAGGTACATGCGCTCACTGGGGGTGTGTGCAGACTCCGGAGGGGCTTCTACATCCCAAGCGCTATAAACAAGCCAAATCATGGCATCAATCACTCTCATGCACTCGGCCTCTCTCATATCATAACATATTGGCCCTCGACCTCACTCAGTCAGACACTCTCAACATGCCACTCGGGCCATAAATAAACGGGGTTCTCGACCCAAAATAGTATTTCCTTTCAAGAAATAGTAATATCATCAAATAGGAGTGTCAACAATTTCATAAGAAATACTGAGTGTAAAATCATAGTTTCTAAGTGAGGAATATCAGTAAATAGCCCCCGACGGTTTATAATAGAACGGCACTAGGCCCCAAACATGACTTACAGCCCAAACATATCAAAACATAGTAATACTATAAAACATATGCTTTTAAAGCGGTTTCGCAACTCGATAGTTGCCTAAAAAGGAACATTTTTCAAAATTTCTAATTCGTGCACGCCCCACACTCGTCATCCAGTGTGTGTCACTCCAAAACCGTGAAAGGATGTAAATTTCGGGGTTTCATACCCTCAGGAAAGGATTTAAAGACATTACTTACCTCAAACTAGCCCGAAAAGTTATTCTGCAGCACACTTGCCTCTCGAATCAACTTTCGAGTGCTCCAAATCTATCAAGTTCAGATTTTTCACATCAAATTATGCTAAGGGGATGAATTCCAATTGAAAAATATCAATTTTAAGGACAAAACCCGAAATTAGTCAAAACCCGACCCCCGGGCCCACATCTCAGAACTCGACAAACTTTATACCAAAATGATCCTCATCATCTCACGAGTCTGTACATATAAAGTACTTTGAAATGGGAGTCCGTTTGACCCCTCAAATCATCCCTAAAAGGTCTCATAATCACAAGCCCTAGTTTCACTTTTTTCTACTGATTTTCCCCAATTAAACACTGTTAATTTAGTCCTTTATTCACACATAATCGAGTTATGAAGTCAAAAATCTTACCTCCAATCCCTCTCAAAAAGCTTCAAAACCACTCAATAGTTGTAAAAAATGGACTGAAATTCGCGAAGGAGGGGTTTAAATATTGCTGCCCAGATCACTCTATACAAACGCGGCCTCTATGCCTCGCGTTCGCGATGAACAAAATTTACCAGCCTTCTTTAACCCTATGCGAATGCGGCCTTTTCCATGCGATCACATAGAACAAATTTTTCCAACAGCCTTCTCCAACTCTTCCAGACAGCCTCTAGTATAATGGTCATACCTTTTTGTACAAAACTCCAAATTATAATTGGTTTAACTTTCTGAAAACTAGACATCAAGGGCAACAACCTTCGTTTTTGGATCATCTTCAAATTCCTTATAGACTGTGAGTATAAGCTTCAAAAGTCGGGACAGTGCAGCAGAAATTTTACTTTATGCGATCGCGGGAAGCCTTATGTGATCGCATAGCACAACTAGATTTTTCCAAATTTTCTCTATGCTAACGCATCCAGATCAATGCTATCGCATTGTACACCCCTGAAGCCAAAAACCAGCAACTAGAAATGGTCCGAAACCACCCGAAACTCACCCGAGACCCTCGGGACTTCAACAAAAACATACCAACACATCCCATAACATCACACAAATTTAGTCGAGCCTTCAAACCACCAAAAACAATGCAAAAACACTAAATTCACCTCGGATTCGCCTATGAACTTGAAATTTCTAAATTCCACCAACGATGCCGAAACTATTCAACACATCTGATTGACCTGAAATTTTGCAGATATATCCAAAATGACATTACGAACATGTTCCAACTTCTGGAATTCCATTCCGACCCCGATAGCCTATTTTCCACTGCCGAGCGGAAATATCAAAAAAACTAACTTTCGCAAATTCAAGCCTAATTCTACACCGTACATCACAAAAATATTCCAAACACACTCCTAAGTCCCAAATCACCTAACGAAGCTATCCGTACCATAAAATCTGCATTTCGAGGTCGTTTACCAATAAGTCAACTCTTAGTTGACTTTTCCAACTATAAAGCTATTTTTAGAGACTAAGTGTCTCAATTCTCACTACAACCATTCTGATTCCGAGCCAACCGACTCTAACACATCATAAATAGTATAACCAACCTATGACAAGGAAAGAATAGGAATAACAATGAAATTTCTATGGAACGACCGGCGGGGTCATTACACAAAAGTTCCTCGATGATCTCTTTTGTTCGAGGATGGTCCGCATCGGCCACCTCCGATTCGGAGGCCCCCTGCCCAATAGTATTTTGAGCGTCAGCACTCCGTCTTACCCTTCGTACCAAAGGGCGATCATCTTCGTCGTCTGCGGCACGAAGATTTGTAGCAGCATCCGAAGTGAAGATAGCGGCATCGGTCTTAGGATTTCAGGCCTTGGGCTTGTTTGGTTTCGGAGACTCCACCGATGTCTCCTTCTTCCTCTTCTTACCCTTTTCGGGTTTCGAATTTTCCTCTTCATCGGGAGGGGGCAATCTCATCGAAATGCCTTCCCCGAGGCCTGCACAGGCATGGTATATCAAAGTTGCTGCTACAAAGAGTACTTATATGAAATCAAGCACCAACGACAGAAGGTCTTACGGTGGTTCTTGGCCTGTCACCGCGTCTTGGCCAAATTACGCCAAGATCGCTTGTTATAAAGAAAGGCGGAATATAAACATTTGATCCATCCCGGGAGGTCCTGGACGGCACCGGGGAACCAAACGGTGGCTGCATGATCAAAAGAAAATCAGTTTAGAAAAAAAAAAGAGAAGGAGCAATAAAATGCGTTCGAGGTAGTGACACTTACGCCTCATGTTCCATTCCTCCGGGAATAGCATCCTATCATCAGGAATGATGTCCGAGGTTCTTACTCTGACGAACCGAATCATCTACCCCTGGTCTTTGTCTTCGTCGATGCTCGCAAAGAACGTCTTCGCAGACCGATGCTGTAGCTTGATTAAACCTCCTCAGAAGAGACGGGGGGGGGGGGGGGGGGGGGGGGTTGTATAACCTTATCAAGTGGTCGAGGGTGAAGGTCATTCCCTCGACCTGGTTGAAGAAATATCGGATCATGTATATGATCCTCCATAAGGAAGGATATATCTGGACGAGTATCACTCGGTACTAGCGTCAAAAGTCAAGAATCACCAGGTCTATCGGTGGAGAAGAAGATTCTACGGGACCCAGAGTGAATGGGTATGTGTATACGCTGAGGAATTCAACTTTGTATGTTACTATGCTTTCCTCAGCTATGGGGATTTTTATTTGTACTTCCTCCCCCCAGCGGAAGTCCATTTTTACACTCTCCACCTTGGTTACCACACTGATGTACCGGGACACGGGCTTGCATCGGCCCGGTGTAAAAGGAGGTTTATCGATGGTAAAGTCAGAGATCGTATCCAAACGGCCTGGAATACATTGCTCAATACTCGGTGATGTTTTTGGTTTGCCCTGGGACGGGCGTGCAGAAGAAGAGGTGCCCTCTTTCTAGAGTACCGTTTTAGAAGTTTTTTCCATAACTATGAAGAGTTTCTAAGAAAGGAGATGAAGAAGCAAGCTCAGAGATAAGATGAATGCAGGATGTTGTAAAAGTATGAATGGCAAACACCTGAGGTATTTATAGAAGCCATTTGGGCAAGGTTTGAGAAGCTGAAAAATCGAACCAAAATGGTTTGTGGGCTTCTCGATAGTCGTGCTGACGACGACCCCTACGCAGCCTTTGGGTCACATCATTTAATGCTCTGACGGGGATGACGTCATGATGGAAGTATCGAAGGGGCAAGAGTTCAAGACTGTTTCTTATCGTTCCACTCTAAGAAACGCGGGGACTATCTGTATACGGCTAAAATCGAAGAGACCGATTTAATGATTATTATGGCTTTCCACTAACCACCTTCATAAGATTCGAGGCACAGCTCGAGGTTTCCGTATGCACGACCTCAGGGCAGTATAAATCAGTGGCTATCATGGACGCGTGGGAAACTCCCGATAGGCACGTGGTTAGAGTTGACCAGGTCTTTAAGAATAGTACAAGTATGTACCGTGGTATTAAATAGTTGTACCAGCTGCATATCTTTGTAATAAATGTATATGTACTATGTTGGGATTCCCCCCTCCTTATATAAAGGGGACCCTTTTCATTTCTTGCACGCATGATATTCAATACAACAACAAAAACATTCTCTGCTCTCTAACACAAACACACACTTTATTGTCTCTTTATTGATTTGTTGCTTACATTTATTGTGTTTCATTGATTGTTCTTCATTTATTACTTTGCATTGATCATAAATAGCCCTCTTCGAGGCCCTTATAGAAGTTTAGCTTCCATCGAGCGTCCACTATCGAAACTATACCTCGACCTCGAGGCCCTATCTCGACCAGCTCGAGACCCCATTTGAGGCAGTTTTGTTTGCATATTCTTACTTTATTTATTCTTATCTTATCCCCTAACTCACACTTATCATCCATTGCCTAACAACTAGTATTAAAATAAATCACATATATTTAGAACCACAAAATTAAATTTAATTGTCATTATCATTTTCAAGGTAAACAAATATTGAGGTGAGGTGGCTAGGTTTCAAAATCTAGGCAAAGAGGTGAAGAGAGAAGAGAGGCGGGTTGTGAGAGGCGAAAATGATTAGGGTTTGGCATCGGGCAAAATAAGAAAAAATAGGCGTTGTTGTGGGTCGTTGATCATTTAAGATTAATGGATGGGATTTAAGAGGTACTGGATCGGGTATATCAGGTCAATGCCGAATTTGGGTTAGGTTTATGGTATTGGGTCATCCGGTTAGGCTTAGGGGTGATTGGGTTGCCTAGATTTGGGCTCAGGGACTTGGTCTTGGCATTTTGGACACTATGTGGTCCGAAATTTGGCCTACTATTGGGATGGTTTTAAGCATATAGGAATTAAGTAAATAAGTTATATAAACTATTAAGCAAATATATTTAAAAATGCTATTTATGAAATTAAAGACTTAAATATAATGAACTATGATTATGAAAATATAAAATTATTATTTTGACAAAAACAATGTGATAAATATAGTTAGCCTGAAAAGTATAGGCTACTATTGAAAATAATAATATAAAGTATCATAAAATATAGAAAGGGTTATAAAAATACCATAGAATGCGCTAAAAATATTGTAAAATATAAGTAAATAATATGACCAATTAGTCAGTCATAAAATGATTTTACCAATATGATAAGCAGAATTACTTATCATTTTTAAAAATACTAAAAGTCAAAATATTTATGATATATAATAAGAAGATTGTAATAATTTAGAAATACCATAATAAAATGACAAATTGATATTTTAAGCATGTCATGGAGTAGTAATGCAAGGGGTTAACCTATAAATAGTACTTTAAAATATTAAAAATATATTATAAAAATATAACAACCCACAAAGGATAAATAAAAAACTATAAGGACAAAATTGAGTATCAACAATAATGAGCAACTATTGTGGTCGGAAGTTACTGTTATGAGTCCATGTGTTATGAAGTACATCATGTGGTTTGATCTTGGCAATATTTTGACGTCTTGAGACAACTTATTGATATTGATACAGTGTATATATACAAGGATCAAATCTTATAGGGGATTACGGATGTTGGAATTTGGTTCCGGGCCATGTGGGCTACGGTCGAAGGAAGAATCTTCAGTCGGGGTCATGTTCATGGGACTTATATGGACCGAGGTGGAACGTTATCACACATATTTATCAGTATGATGAGTTTATTCAGCTATTTGACGATTTTGGAATGGCTCTTGGCATATTCGAGAATGGAAGTATGTTTAAGTGGGGAGAATGTAATGACTCAATCGTTCGTTTTGAGTTCTAGCACTCCTTTTTTTGCTATTTGAGGTTTCTAATAGGTTTGTTGGATGTTTTATTACTTGTATGCATTGTTGGTTATGGTTTTTGAGAGGTGTGGGAGAGCTTTGGAAGGAAAATTCTCATTTCGAAGGCTTTAAGTCGTTGGAGTTGACCAATGGTTGACTGTTGTGCAGACGACTATGGATTGATTATTTGATAGTTCTGTTAGATTCTGATAATGTTTTAAACTTGTACGTACATTTGGTATGTATATTGGGCAACCCGAGGTCTTATCGTCTCTTCTCATTGAAAGTTAGAAATTTGAATTTATGAACATTTGAAAATCTTGAGTTTTTGTGAGCGATTCTTGAGTTTAGATGTTATTATGATGATTTGAGTCTACAAGAGAGGTTGTTTGATGTTAATATACTTGTGTGAATGATCGGATAGGAGTCCGAGAGGCTCGGATGAGTTTCAAATATGTTACAGTTTGATTTGGAAGAGCTGTTGAGTTGCTGGTGTTGCTGGGCTACAGATCTCGCATTAGCGAGGATCTGTTCGCAAATGAGAGCCTCGCATTTACGAGTGCTAGCTCGCATTTGCGAAGTTGGGAGGGTTCTGGGAAGCTTCATTTTTGTATAGTTCTACTTGCTTTTTCGATATAGTTAGGCATCGCAATTGCGAGTAAAGGGTCACAATTACGCCATTGGAGTTGCGGAGCAGCTTTGCTTTTGAGAAGAAAAGTTCGCTTTTGCGATGTGCTGGTTCTTCGCAAATGAGAAGATTTGGTTGCATATTCAACAACTCTAAGGCACAGACACTGTTCTCATTTTGCAATCAGTCGTTCGTTCTTGTGATCATCGCAATTACGATATCTGCAGCTGGGTAAAAGGTTGGGATTTCAGGACTAAGCTCACTTTACACCATTTTTGAGACATGTACTCCATAGAGGTTATTTTTGGAGAAGAATCTATTCCCAACTTCATAGGTTAGTAACTTTTAACTTATTTCATTCAATTTTCATTACTTTTCCATGAATTTTTACTATCAAATCTAAGATTTCATAGAGTATAGATTGGGGTTTTTGGTAAAACTTAGGCATTTTATAAAATTAAGATTTAGATCTCAAATTGAGGTCGAATCTCGAAACAAATCACATATTTGGACTCGGGGATGAATGGGTTATCGGGATATAGTCTTAGGTTCTGATTTCGACTATGTGGGCCAGCGTTGATATTTTGTTGACTTTTGGATGTTGACTAAGATTGATTTTTTTATTGATTAGGGATGTTTCTTTTAGCAATATATGACTTCCTTAGATGATATCTGACTCTGTTTTGGTCGCTCCGAGGAGTGTTTCCAAGGAATATGGTATAGGATTGCGGAATTTGTTCGGGGATGAGGTAAGTGTCTTACCTAGCTTTTTTGAAAGAATTTTTCCAAATAAATAATATTAATTTCTATATGTGGAGGTAATGCATATGCAAGGGGACGAGCGTGTATGCATTTGTCAGGGTTATACATGCTCGGGGTAGATTATATGCTTCTTTGTGCCTTGTTGAATTTTGTAATATTTTTGACTTATGCTTTATTTACTTTCATGACTAAATGAGTTTGATTATCCATGATAGAAACCTTTTTAAAACATATAACATCTTAAAGGGATTTAATGAGCTATTGTTTAGACTGTTGACATACTGAACTTGACCATAGCAATACTTATATCATGAACGCACATCTATACCTATTATTTTCATGTTACTTAAGCTTCTTTATCCATATTAATATATGATTCTTGGTGTTTTTGGGCAATTACTGGCACGATGGGTATTTTTGTGCGGTTTGAAATGAGATAGGCCAGTTGGTTGTTTCCGTGCGAAGAGAAAGGAAGTTGGATTTTGTTAAGTTTACCCATTCGTTAGACACATACATGTACTCTACCTTGGTTCCCATCTATGTTTTCTATCTTGTATATTGCTTGCACGCCTATAATTTACCTTTATGTTTCATGTTGGTCAGTTACTATCATATCGGTGTTCCTACCTTGTTTGTTATCGTTATATGTATGTTTTTACTTGACTTACCACTACTACATGCCCTTATCTTTTATGTACTTTACTTATTAAATGTCTTTACTTGCTACATGCCTTCACTTACTTCATGCCTTAACTTGCTACATTCCTTCACTTAATATGTCACGACCCAAATCTCGATTCAGGTCGCGATGGCACCCAACAACGAGGTTAGGCCAGCCAATATAGAAACACTAAGTATTACCATTCCTAGTTATGCAAATTTCATCTTTTAACCAATTTTAAACAGATATAAACATAATAATGGCGGGTGATGTGAAATAAAACTACAAGTGCGGAAAATAAACCAATAGGCATGTCGCATAATATATGTACAACCAACAACCCAAAATATACACTACGTGTGTGCCAGGAACTAGTGTCACGAGTATCACGGGCAACTACTGAATATACAATGACTAAAATATATACAGAGTCTCAGTTTGAATGAATTAGACAGAGAATATGACAAAAGAAAACTCCAGGGTGCTGCCAGGAAGTCGCCAAGAGGAGCAGCTCACCGTGAAGTATAGTCAGTCAGTCAATACCTAGCCCCGGCCTGATAATCCGAAATACCAGCCTCCGGACCTGTACAGTCAAGTACTGAAGAAAAGAAAGTGCAGCATGAGTACATATATAAATATGTACCCAGTGAGTATCCCGCCTAATCTCGAAGAAGTAGTGATGAGAGGTCGACTCGATACTCACTAAGGTCCAATAGTAATAATGTAAAGCATGATGTAAGGAAAACAGTAGACATGTAATCAATGCACCCCAATTGTAAAGAGAATACAGATTTTCCAAATAAATATCGAAAGCAGTATCAACTTCCCTATCTCTTTTCCCATCCACCTGTCACGTCATAAATCAGGAATTCAGCACTAAACAGTCATGCGCACATAAGTGTAAAGCAACCGGCTAGAGTCAGGAGGAAGAATAGCTATGCACTGCCGGGGATCGACCGGCCCGTACCATGAGTGCATGCTTATAATGTAATCATATCAAGAAGAGCTATGCACTGCCGGGGATCGACCGGCCCGTACCATGAGTGCATGCTTACCAAGAGTCCAACTACGCACTGCCGAGGAACGACCGGCCCGTACCGTAAGTGTGTCTATCAATGTAATCACACCGTATCATAATGTAACTTCGTCCATGCACTGCCGGGGATTGACCGGCCCGTACCATAAGTGCATTCTAAAATAAATCCCTGTGCACTGCCAGGGATCGACCGGCCCGTACCGTAAGTGCACTATAAATCCGCCGTGGCGCACGGCCCGCTCCTGTAAGAGTGAAGGAAACCATATGCCGCTCGCGGAATGTAAATTACGAGGCGGCTATCATGCACACACAAATGTAAAGTTCAATTCATCACAATCCTTACCAATTATTAAGTAAATGAAAGCTCAGGGAGACAGTAGTATATAAAGCATGAATTTAAGCATATACTTCAAGTTAAGGCAGAATACATGCCATGTTGTGGTCCTACACTACCCGGACATAACAATAGTAGTCGCTACGTACGGACTCTCGTCACAAGGTACGCACGTAGCCCCCAAATACAAACATACAACACATAGAACACCTATGGGGATAATTTCCCTCTTACAAGGTTAGAAAGGAGACTCACCTCGTGACGATATCACCCCTCGAATCAAGGATGCGCCCGAATCTCTGAAATCTACTCTCGACGGCTCATAACTAGCTAAACATGGTATAATTGAATCAATTTCAGTTCCAAGAAGGAGAATTAACAAGAAATCCTAAAATTAAGCATTCTTGAAGGTTTTTGGAATTTCGACCTCGGGCCCACACGTTCG